>CM033621.1:41064129-41119129 GCA_019453435.1 Rhinogobius similis
TGTTAATATTTTAGTTGTTGGTTTAAAAAGTGTGCTGTGACTCAATAAGGTTGAAAAACACTGATGTAGTCATTGAATAAATAAATGCACTTAATGCCACTGTGGAACATTCTGACTCTCCACCAGAAAAGTCACAGAGACGAGAAGTTGGCAGAGAATCCAAAAATTGTACTCAAGAGAAATGTTACTTCAAAACGATCAAGTAGAAATACAAGGAAGTACAAAAGATTACTCAAGTAAGAGTAAAAAGGCATTTGGGGACACCTTTTTTTTTCTTTTTCTCACGCACACACAAGGAAAGACGCAAACGGAGCAGAGCAAAGAACACAAATGTTGAAATCACTTTTGTCTGGTGTAGATTTACTCAGAGTGAGAAGAGAATTCAACACATTTAGAGACTGTAACTGTACAATAAGTGGAACTGGGCTGAATTCTACTCTGAAAAGTTCAAATGTTCTGCTCAGAAAGAGATAAACATCCCAAATGTCAATGGTTTCACAGACACAGCTCCACGATGTAACTTTGATCACTTCAGTGTCTTCTGCAAAGTTATTAAATCAACCCTGACTGAAAATATAATGTTGTTTTTGTCCATAAACAAAGACAGAGGGGACTTTCCAGCAGAAAACGGTCTTATCTCAAAGCTTTCATGGGCAGAAGTCTGTGACACATGTACAACACTGATTCACTTTTCACTCGGGGGCTGTTTTCATCTCCACAAAACACAACGGTGTCCAAAACAATGAGAGTTAGAGAGAAATGTGCTTTAAATGTGAAATCAGAGACAACAGGAGCTGCAGCTGTGACCTCTGACCTCTGAGAGAGAGAGGGAGGGAGGGAGGGAGGGGGGGAGAGAGTGAGAGAAAGGGAGAGAGAGAGTGAGAGAGAGGTAGAGGGAGAGAGGAGAGAGAGAGAAGAGAGGGGGGAGAGAGAGAGGGGGGGAGAGAGAGAGGGAGAGAGAAGAAAGAAAGGAGAGAGAAGGAGGGGAGGAGGGGAGAGAAGAGAGAGAGAGAGAGAGAGAGGGGGAGAGAGAGGGAAGAGGGGGGGAGAGGGAGAAGAGAGGGGGAGAGAGAGTGAGAAGAGAGAGAGTGAGAAGAGAGGTGGAGAGAGCGAGGGAGAGAGGGGGGAGAGAGAGAGAGGCAGAGGGAGAGAGAAAAGAGAGTGAAAAAAGGAGAGAGAAGAGAGGGGGAGAGAGAGGAGGAGAGAGAGTGAGATGGAGAGAGAGAATAAAGAAGGAGAGAAGAGGGGGGAGAGAGAAAGGGGAGAGAGGGAAGAGAGAGAGAAGAGAGAGAGGGAGAGAAAGAAAGAGAAAGGGGGAGAGAGAGAGGGAAGGGAGAGAGAAAGGGGGAGAGAGAAGAATGGGGGAGAGAGAGGAGAAAGAGAGAAGGGAGAGGGAGAGAAAAAAAGAGAAAGGGAGAGAGAAAGAAAGAGGGGGAGAGCGAGAAGAGAGAGCGAGAGAGAGAAAGAGAGAGGAGGACAGCGAGGAGAGAGGGAGAAAGAGGAGAAAGAGATAGAAAGGGAGAGAGAGAAACAAGAGACAGGGAGGGGGAGAGGGAGATAGCAGAGAGAGAGAGAGAGGGAGATGGGAGAGAGAATAGAGCTGGAAAGTGAGCGGGAGAAGAGAAGAAAGAGAGCGATAGAAAAAGAAGAGAGGGAGAGAGAGAAGGAAGGGAGTGATAGAGAGCGGAGGAAGAGAGGAAGAATGAGAAAAGAGAGAGAGAAAAGAGGGAGGGTGAGAAAGAGACAGAAGCTGAGAGAGAGCGAAGGGGTGATGAGAGATAAAGGGAGAGAGGGGTAGCGAACGAAAAGATAGAGAAAGAAGAAAAACAAAGAAAGAAAAGAGACAGAAAGAAAGATGAGAGAGAGAGAAAAGAGAAGGGGGAGAGAGAGAGACAGAAGAAAGGTAGAGAGAAAAGAGAGAGAAAGAAGAGAGGGAAAAGCAAGAGAGCGAGAGAAAGAAGAATAACAGAAAGAAAATAGAGAGAAGAGAAAGAAAGGAGGGACAGAAAAGAACAATAGAGAGAAAGAAGAAAAACAGAAAGAAAGCGAGAGAGAAAGAAAGAAGAGAGGATAGAAGAAAGAGAGAGAGAAGAGAAAGATACAGAAAAGAGGTAGAGAGAAAGAAGAAAGAGAGAAAGAAAGAGGCAGAGAGAGAAAGAGAAGAAAAGAGAGATAGAATAAAGAGAGAAAGAAGAGAGAGGGAGCAAGAGAGAAGAGGGGAGAAGGAAGAGAGAGAGAGAAAGAAGAGCTAGAAAAGAGAAGAGGAAGGCAAAGGAGAGGCTAAAGAGAAAGTCAGAGGCGAAAGAAAAGAAAGAGAGAAGAAAACCAGAAAGAAAGAAAGACAGAGAGAGGAAGAAAGAAAAGAGAGATAGAAAGGTATCGAGAGAAAGAAGAAAAACAAAGAAAGAAAAGACAGAGAGAAAGAAAGATGAGAGAGAAAGAAAAGAGAAGGGGGAGAGAGAGAGACAGAAGAAAGGTAGAGAGAAAAGAGAGAGAAAGAAGAATAACAGAGAGAAAGAAAATAAAGCAAGAGAAAAGAAAGGAGGGACAGAAAAGAAAGATAGAGAGAAAGAAGAAAAACAGAAAGAAAGCGAGAGAGAGGAAGAAAGAAGAGAGGATAGAAGAAAGGGAGAGAGAAGAGAAAGACAGACAGAAAAGAGGTAGAGAGAAAGAAGAAACAGAGAAAGAAAGAAAGAAAGAGGCAGAGAGAAAGAAAGAAGACAAGAGAGATAGAAGAAAGAGACAAAGAAGAGAGAGAAAAGGGAGAAGGAAGGCAAAGGAGAGGCAAAAGAGAAAGTCACAAGCGAAAGAAAAGAAAGAGAGAGAAAGAAGAAAAACAGAAACAAAGAAAGAGAGAGAGAGAAAGAAAGAAAGAAAAGAGAGATAGAAAGGTATCGAGAGAAAGAAGAAAAACAGAAAGAAAACAGAGAGAGAGACTGACAGAGAAAACAGAGAGAGAGAGAGAGAGAGAGAGAGAGATGGTGTAGGCGTAGAGTAAGAAAAGCTCACGTGTGTGAATTCTGGACGCAGAGAAATCCAAAACGACAAAGAGATGACCTCACTTCCTGTGTGGGCTCGGCTGAGGTCACAGGAACCACCAGAAACAGACACAGCCGGACCAGAAACAACCGCCACCTTTTACGGCCGAACGAGGCTGTCGGGCTCAAGTTTGGATCAAGATTTATGTTTGCAAAGCGTTAAGTTCACGGCGCACTTTTCAAACTCGTCGAGGAGCTTTAACTTTTGAGACACGACAGAAATATGAGCTGATAAAGTCGAATCACACACACTTCAACAGGAAAAACAAACAATACAAGACGGATATTCACTTTTTTTGCAAAGGACATTGTTACTTAAAGGGGACACGTTATGCAAATTTGACTTTTTACAAGAGTTTGAGCTTATTTTGATTGAGTAATTCTGCATTTGAGGCTCAGAAAGCTTTGTATTTACTTATTTTATGTTGATTTTACAACAATAAATAGTTTATTAAGCATGATTCAGGATTAGTAACTACTTAATTAAGGTTAGGATCAGGAATTTGGGTTAGAGTATTAGTTAAGTAGTTAATAAGCCTGAATCATTCTTTGTTCACTACTAATTAAGTCTTTATTCATGCTTTACTAAGGAAGAAATAAGGGGAGTTATTGTAAAGTGTTACCAGTAACTCTAGATGGACCTTATATATAAATACAAATACACTGCAGGGAAAATGTGAGTAACACATTTTTCTATTTGAGAAAAAGACAAACGATGCCGTCGACTGATAAAACTGCCCCGGGAGGAGGAGGAGGAGGAGTAATGTAGAGTTTCAGCACCGATGTCGTCATGAAGAGCCAAAAATGCATCCTCCCAAACGCACGTGTGATGAGAAGAACTGAACAGTCACACTCAACACCAGACAGTGAGAAACAGTGAGAAACGACACGTAGATCGTACAAACTCAGGGAAAACGTGTCCGATCAGGTGAGTTATAGTCTCTGTTTTGAAGGGAACGATGGACAGTCCCAGCTCTTTTTGTTTTAGGAAAAAGTTTGCACGAATTGTTGGTTTTGTCCGATATTTTCTACCGTGAAACTGTACTAGGTGCCGTGGGAAACACAGAGACACAGATGTTCATTTAGTTTAGACGGCAAACTCAAGAGAACGTTTCAAGGCTTTAAAACATGTGACCGAGCCGCAATCATGCTTAATAAACTGAATGTTCATAATAAATTAAGGCGAGAAACAACAGGAAAAACAGTGTTCTCTCTCAACAGATCTGCTTTCATGCAAACAACAAACATGTCCAATCTGCTCCTAAAGAAGTTTTATTCTTCCATTGAATCCACTTCATCCATAGATTTCTCTGGGACATTGTAACTTCAAAGGCCGTTTCCTTAAAATGCATTTTTCTCCCTCGAGACATAAAAATCAGCCTTAAAGTAGATCCTGCTCAGACCGAGAGAACAACATTTTGAGAGAAGGATTTGTTGATTTCTAATTCTAAACCTGATATATTAAAGTTTTAAATAAAAAAAGAGGCAAAATTGGAACTTTCAGTCCTGTTTTCAGTCAGAGTTTATTCAAAAAGTAAATAAGAAATCCAAAATCCCCTCTGTACATTTTTATAACTAATATGTTACAAAATGAACATAAAAAAATAAACCTTCTGTCCATTTTTCAGATTGAAATGTCCCAAATTTGTTCAATTTTTCGTTTTTACACGTAAAATATCTCATTCAATTTTTTTCCTGTTCACCTGCAGCGTAACACCTTAAAGTGCCTCAGGTTGGACGGCTCATTCAAATAAACTGCAGTCAAGATAAATATATTTCTGCTAAAATTTTACACCAGTTTAAATTCTTTTTTAGAACTTATTTAAATTTACTTCCTGGTTGTAAATGATGACATCACACTAGGAAATTACCAAGAAACCATCCTGTACATGCACCAAAACTCATCTAATGTCACAGATTTTTTTATTTGAACAAGAAAAAAAACATGTGAACAGCTTTATTCTTTGAAAGTATGTTTAAAGGGTCAAAAAAAGAAGTTTATTTTGTGTAAATTATGCTGTAACCTTTCCCCAGTGTGATGTCATCAGTTTGTTTACTTCCTGTAATTTTCAACATATTTTTCAACTTTTCTCCACAAACAGCGACCTGATTGGTGTAAAACTATAATTTATGTTTACAAGAGGTGTTAATACACTGAATAAAGTCAAAATTAGAAAATCATAAAAACCTGTCATACACACTTTAAATCTTAAGTTTTGTTATGGAAAATTGAGGCGTCGTCATTAAAAAGTGGTGCCACATTTGTATTTGTCTTGTATAAATAAGGCAGAACACAGTTACTCTTTTGTTTACGTCACTGAGATCAACACTCCCTCTGTCGCCGAAGAGTAACGGCCTAAATATAGACACAAAGCAGCAGTTCTACGGAAAAGCCAGCGCCAAAATGAATTCAACACGACGTCGGAGCTGCAGCGGATTTGTAATGGAAAACCTTGTGCATTTCACTGGCGAACGATTGTCGGAGCATGAAAACAATACACAGAAACAGTGATGTCATCGGTGCGGCCTGAGGATGTGAGTCACAGCGACAGGAGCGGAGCAGGAGCGACAGGAGCAGGAGCGACAGGAGCGGAGCAGGAGCGGAGCAGGAGCGATAGGAGCGGAGCGACAGGAGCGACAGGAGCAGGAGCGACAGGAGCGGAGCAGGAGCGACATGAGCGGAGCAGGAGCGACGGGAGCGGAGCAGGAGCGACGGGAGCGGAGCCGGAGCGACGGGAGCGGAGCAGGAGCGACGGGAGCGGAGCAGGAGCGACGGGAGCGGAGCAGGAGCGACGGGAGCGGAGCCGGAGCGACGGGAGCGGAGCAGGAGCGACGGGAGCGGAGCAGGAGCGGAGCAGGAGCGACGGGAGCGGAGCAGGAGCGTCGGGTGCGGAGCAGGAGCGACGGGAGCGGAGCAGCAGAGACCGGAGCGGAGCGAGGAGCGGACCAGGAGCACGGAGCAGGAGCGACGGGAGCGGACCAGGAGCGACGGGAGCAGGAGCGACGGGAGCAGGAGCGACGGGAGCAGGAGCGACGGGAGCAGGAGCGACGGGAGCAGGAGCAGGCGCGACAGGAGCGGAGCAGGAGCGACAGGAGCGGAGCAGGAGCGAGGGGAGCGGAGCAGGATCGAGGGGAGTGGAGAAGGAGCGGAGCAGGAGCAGCAGGAGCGACAGGAGCGGAGCAGGAGCGACAGGAGCAGGAGCGACGGGAGCGGAGCTGGAGCGACGGGAGCGGAGCAGGAGCGACAGGAGCGGAGTCAGAGCGACAGGAGCGGAGCAGGAGCGACAGGAGGAGCAGGAACAGGAGGCGGAGCCGAGCGACTGGAGGAGTCAGAGCGACAGGAGCAGGAGCATCAGGAGCAGGAGCGACAGGAGCGGAGCAGGAGCGACGGGAGCGGAGCAGGAGCGACGGGAGCGGAGCAGGAGCGAGGGGAGCGGAGCAGGATCGAGGGGAGCGGAGCAGGATCGAGGGGAGTGGAGAAGGAGCGGAGCAGGAGCAACAGAAGCAGGAGCGGAGCAGGAGCGACAGGAGCAGGAGCGACGGGAGCGGAGCTGGAGTGACGGGAGCGGAGTCAGAGCGACAGGAGCGGAGTCAGAGCGACAGGAGCGGAGCAGGAGCGACAGGAGCAGGAGCAACAGGAGCAGGAGCGACAGGAGCGGAGCAGGAGCGACGGGAGCGGAGCAGGAGCGTCAGGAGCGGAGTCAGAGCGGCAGGAGGGACGGGAGCGGAGCAGGGGCGACGGGAGCGGAGCAGGGGCGACGGGAGCGGAGCAGGAGCGACGGGAGCGGAGCCGGAGCGGAGGCAGGAGGCGGAGCAGGAGGCGGAGCGGGCGGAGGAGGCGGGGCGGAGCTGGAGCGACAGGAGCAGGAGCGACGGGAGCGGAGCAGGAGCGACGGGAGCGGAGTCAGAGTGACGGGAGCGGAGCAGGAGCAACGGGATTTTAAACATAAACCAAATCCTAATTCTAAACCTAATCCTAAACCTAATCTTAAACCTAACCCTAACCTAAACCTAATCCTAATCCAAATACTAAACCTAATCCTGATCCTAATACTAATCCTAAACCCAAACCTAATCCTAAACCTAATCCTAATCCTAAACCAATTTTAAACATAAACCAAATCCTAATCCTAAATTTAATCTTAATCCTAATCTAAACCTAAAATAAACCTAATCCTAATCATTTTTTCTTTCAGCGAGAGCCTGTGCAGATTAAATTCAGAGTGATAAAAATGTACTTTAGTTTGACTTTTTTGAAGAATAGATTGATCTGAAACAACTTTTTGTTGCTACGATTCTCTTGATGATTCATTTTTAGCTCTTACCATTACACTAAAATCTGATTAATCACGTTTAACTGAACAATCTCGCTGCGTGTGACGGTGTAAAGTGTAAATATAATCTGCGTCTGTTGTTTGTCCGTCACGCCTCGTGCTTTGACCAAACAGACCTGCTCTATTTTCAGCCTCAAACGAAAACAACTTTATCTGAACAAGAGCTCTGGGTATTTTCACTTCGACCAATCAGAGACAAGACGAGACGGAGAGGGATTGAACCAGCAACCTTCAGGAAAATACACAAACATCACACAGTACGGCTTTACGTGAAAATGATTTGATTCAAAAAATGTAAAGAGAAAATAAACGTGTTCACGAAGGTATAAAAATATGTTTGAAGAGGATTGAAGTAGAAAATGATGTGCAATTAGGTCTGGGCGATACGGCAAAAAATAATTATCATGATTTCCTTGGGGCCAGATCACGATTTCGATTTAATCACGATTCATGGTCACTTTGTATTTTTCTATTGTCTTTAACAGAGCTGCACCATTTCCTAATCCTAATACTAAACCTAAACCTAAACCTAATCCTAAACCTAATCCTAAACCTAATCCTAATCCTAATACTAATACTAAACCTAATCCTAATACTAATCCTAAACCTAAACCTAATCCTAATCCTAATCCTAAACCTAAACCAGTTTTAAACCTAAACCAAATCCTAATCCTAATCCTAATCCTAATCTTAATCCTAATACTAAATTTAATCCTAATACTAATCCTGAATGAAAAAGTGTAAAAAATGATGTGCAATTAGGTCTGGGTGATACGACAAAAAATTATTATCACGATTTTCTTGGGGCCAGATCACGATTTCGATTTAATCACGATTCATGGTCACTTTGTATTTTTCTATTGTCTTTAACAGAGCTGCACCATTTCCTAATCCTAATACTAAACCTAAACCTAAACCTAATCCTAAACCTAATCCTAAACCTAATCCTAATCCTAATCCTAATCCTAATACTAATACTAATACTAATACTAATACTAATACTAATACTAAACCTAATCCTAATCCTAATCCTAAACCTAAACCTAAACCTAATCCTAATCCTAATCCTAAACCTAAACCAGTTTTAAACCTAAACCAAATCCTAATCCTAATCCTAATCTTAATCCTAATACTAAATTTAATCCTAATACTAATCCTGAATGAAAAAGTGTAAAAAATGATGTGCAATTAGGTCTGGGTGATACGACAAAAAATTATTATCACGATTTTCTTGGGGCCAGATCATGATTTCGATTTTATCACGATTCATGTTCACTTTGTATTTTTCTATTGTCTTTAACAGAGCTGCACGATTTCCTAAACCTAATCCTAAACCTAATCCTAATCTTAAACCTAAAAATAATCCTAATCCTAATCCTAAACCAATTTTAAACCTAAACCAAATCCTAATCCTAATACTAAATTTAATCCTAATCCTAATCCTAAACCAATTTTAAACCTAAACCAAATCCTAATCCTAATACTAAATTTAATCCTAATCCTAATCTAAACCTAAAATAAACTTAATCCTAATCCATTGATCGTCTTCAAATGCTCGTCATGACGTTAAGCATTTTCCCGACGGCGTTCAGCGAGAGCCTGTGCAGATTAAATTCAGAGTGATAAAAAAGCACTTTAGTTTTTTGAAGAATAGATTGATCTGAAACGACTCTTTGTTGCTACTATTCTCTTGATTATTCATTTTTAGCTCTTACCATTACACTATAATCTGATTAATCACGTTTAACTGAACAGTCTTTTAACTGAACCGTTTAACTGAAAAACTGTCTAAATACAAAAGTAAAGGGTTTGTGATATAAACAGCAACAATTTACATTTAGGTTTAACATTTTTGGACCACAGATTAAATGAATTATTGATAGTTAATGATATTGTAAAATAATGATCATTTTGTTTCTTAAACAGTCACAGTTATTCGATGTAATCCCTTGTTAGTCCAGGCGTGTTCCGTCGTAGAAAAGGTTTCAGGGCTCGTCATCCGAACTGTTTGAAGATCGAAACGTCTCGACACATATTCAGCTGATTTAAATACATGATATTCATTTGTAATTGTTTTATTTAGTTATATTTTATTTACATCTTCGCTTTATTTAGCATTATAACTGAACTGTTGGTATTTTTCTTGTTTAAAAGTAAACTGCACTACTTTATTGTAATATTGAGAGAACTGTTTCAGAGCTTTGTCTATTTACAGGGGCCCCTTCAGGTTGGGGCCCCAGGGCAGCTGTACCCTTTCACCTAATGACAGGTGCGCCCCTGTCTGAAGGTGAAAGTGCAGAAACACCTGGACGGACGGATGTTTTACTGAATGAAGGTGATTATTATGGAAGGATGAGCTGTGCGTGAGGCTGAGGGAGTGTCAGGACAGTAAGTATAAAGGAGAGGCAGCACGGGGACGTTTTATGGAGAAAAATCTACTTTCACGAGCTTCAACCATGTGTTATATCAGTATTTTCTCATCAGAATTGTGTTTTGATTGAGTCGTGCATGTTTGAATGATCCTGCGTGGATCCTGGAAGTACAATTTCCATTCATTTTTCAAATACAAATTCATAAAAAATAAAAATAAATAAATAAATGCTGCTTGGAGCTAATCATTAAGACTGTTAAGACTTTTTGAAACACATAATCAGCCAAATAAAGATGGAAATATGTCGACTCGAGGCGTCTAGATAGAGAATATTTATGAATAAAGTGTATTGTTGATGAAAATCTGAAATTATTTTTTTTTTTTTTGACATTTCAAAGTAATAAAGTCACTGTCTTTGTTATAAAAGGTCTTTTGACATGTGTTTTAGAGTCTGTGTTCAGTTAACGATTACAATTATTATAGTTATTTTATGTAGTCCATTTGTCAATTAATCCACTGGACTGGACTGCATCCAGCCAGTAGATGCGCCGAGCACTTAGCTATATTAGCTCTATAACAGAATGTGCTACACGCAGTTATCAAGCTAGCATCAGCAGTTATTGTGTTTAGACGGAAGAAATGCTCAGAACGAGTCTGTGATGATTTAAGGACTTAAGGATTTAAGAAACAGCAGATGATTCTCAGATAAATGATTGATATGATCTGAAAATACGTCCCAGAACAAGGAAGTTCAGCAGGAAGTGTGTTTGACGCACGGGGGGAAGGATTTTCTGATAAAGATTCCTCAAAACAGCGTGAATGAAACGAAATACAAGTCCAGGTGTGTTTTTGATGACGGAACATTGTTAGAACAGGGTTTAAAGCTCAAAAATGTACTGTATTTGTCTTTTAATATTGAAAGCCATTTATTAACTGCACAAAATAGAACAACACGGAGAGTTTGTTATAGATCAATGTGAGTTTTACTGCCATATTTTTTATTTAATGTTTGTTTTTTTGGTAATTTGTGTTATGCACATTGTTTAGTGCTCTTACTTTGAAATTCTAAAGGTAGGAACCATTGTTGAGGTATGTTAGTTCCGCTATACGCCTAAATGAGACGCACGCTCAGCAAAGCATGGCGTGTTGACAAGAGGTCATAGAACTATAATTAAAACTGGAGGATGAATCCAAAATGGCGCCCTGTTCCTCCCTGTGGCCTGAGCTCATTGGTGCATGACCCCAAAAAAATGTCTTACTTCCGCATTTACTTCCTGATACGGAGGCGGCCATCTTTGCTTTAGGGCGCCACGTGACCACAATCCCCCATGATGCTTTGAGCGACTTGAACGACCAGCAGCTGCAAGTTTTTGTGTTAGCGTTAGCTTGTGTGATTGTAATTGTGTTCTTCATGTTAGACACACGTGAAGCGTCTGAAATGAAATAAAATACAACTTACAGGTGTCTCTAGTCGAGCCTTTTCCATGAGCTTCTGTTTGTATCGTCCGACGCTCGTTCATGTGACTCACACATGTTTGCGGTGCCGTCACTTCAGATAAAAACGGTAATTTCTGTGATTTTAGAAACTGTACAAAAGAACATTTCCTTCTATTTTATTTAAATACAGATAATAATTCAGTCCTGTCTGTGATTATAATGAGCAATTTTAGAAAAAGGCTGGGCCCAAGAGGCTGCAGTACCTCACACGGCCACTAATCAATCTGGGACACAGACAGAGGGGGCGTGGCTTATCCAGTTCATTTAATATATCCATGCAAGAGGTTGATTAAAGTAATAAAGGAAGTTAATAAGTTTGCTATTTGGGGCATCGTTCTACCTCCAAGTATGGGTCAGACAGCGAGGTATGTTTGTATTTATTTGGTCATTTTTATGTCTTTGTTTTATACTTTTACGTATGCTAATTGTACTTTGTTACTTGTTTTAGTTCGACGGTGGAATAAGGTGGCAAATGTTGCAATAAAGTTTACTTTGAGCCATCAGTAAAAGAACTCTATTGACTACGAGGAGGTGGCGTGATAATGAGAAAAATGATATCATGATACATTTTTGCTCCAGTTTGTCCAGCCCATGACAAGAAGGATGAACTGCTTTGCCCGAGGACAAAATAAAATAAAAGCAGATCAAATCACAAACTTTCAGATTTAAATCGACCCGAGTTCCGCCTGAGTCACTGTCGCCGCACACACGGGTTTAAAGTCTTCATGAAAACGCTGCAGGTGCTCGAGAGGCAGATATAATAAAAAACATACGAAGATCAAACGTGAGCGCAGCTGTTCAGACTTAATCACAGCTCACACGTCAAACCAAGAGAGAGAATTTAACAGGTCGCAACAAGGAAGAAGAATAAGTGTGCGCCGAGGATTCAGGACGAGGCTGTAGGTCTGAGATGTAAAGGAAACATGACACAGTAAAGAAATCAAATCTGTGAACTGTGACTGTGGGTCTGTCACACAATCACATCCACGCAAAGATGCACCTTTAGTGTTCAACATTTCTTCACAAACCGCAACTTCACAAACGTAAAACTGAGATATTTATCCTGAACCTGTCATGTAGACCCTTTAAAAGTCTGTAAACAAAAACATTCTAAATTCAGAACGGAGGCAAAAGTGAAGTGCAACATGATGTGTTTTCACTGGAGAAACTTGGATTAACCTCAGAATATCATAAAATATGAAAAATTGGGATAATTTAGTGTCAGTAAAAGCCTCAGACACATGTGAGTGACACCGGAGCTGCTTTAAACACACTTATTATTGTATTTTACATTATGTTTTAGGAACTTATGATAAACTCTCCAATCCAGATTTATGGGTTTTACTGGAAAAAATACTCACAGAAATGTTGAACCCACCATAATATTTCATTTTATCTAGAGATATATTAGATACTATTCCACAAATTAGATTCTTTTGAAGCTAAAATACAATTTTAAAGCTATAGAAAGTAATTCAAACGTGTTGCTTTTTTCCAAAACAAACACTTAAAACCAGTAGAATTTAGATCAAATGTGAGAGAATCACTGAAAATGTAACTTAATTTCGCCTCCATTCCAGAATTTTGATGACATCACATTTTAAAGGGTTCACCTTGTTCTGCCCACTTTTGCAGCTTTTTATGTCTATGATCCGCACTCTTGTAGTAAAGGGGCTTCAGGTTTGACGCTAACGGTGTTCGCGCAAACGGCAAACGAGGGAAAAGTCTCGTTGCTAAAATGTTACATAAAGTAGATTGATTTGTGTAAAATGTTTAATGAACACGAGCAACAACAAGTCACAACGCAACGATTTCCTGAGGTCTGAAAACGTCTTTTTAGTCGAGTAGAACTTATTTTCTGTTGAGCTCGTCTGCTCCATGTGAACTACAACGGAAACAAGACGGCGGCGCGTACGGCAACTTCAGGAATAAGGTGAACAGACTTTAAAGATTTGTAAATGTCCTCGGTCCTCAGCTCTTTAAAACGCTGCACTTGACTTTGCAACAGACGACACCCGCGGCAACAAACGTGACCCGTGACCTGAGACTGTCCTCCTGCTGGGGTTAAGTGTGAGGTGTTCTCTCTGTGTCTGTGTGTGTTCTGACGGTCTATTTAAGGGTCTCTGAGGGTCAGCTGTGTGCACTTAAAGCCCCCGTCACTGCTCCGGGTTTAGTCGCACCTCTCACACTCGACTCCACAAATCCTCCAAACCAACGACGTCCGACATAAAACTGAGCCGCGGGTCGTGTTCGAGAGGACGGTTTCCCACAGTCAAAGCTTAACGAGGTGAACTCAGACGACATTTGAGTCTCGCTGTTCCAGTCAATACAGCTACAACTAACCACAGAACTATAATTAAACCTGGAAGATGAGCTCAAAATGGCACTGTATTGATCATTTTCTTCCACATTACTTCCTGAATAAGGGGCTAGCTCCTCCCACCGTGCGACGACAATCCCCCATGATGCTTTGAGCGACGGGAGCGGTCGCGCAGCTTGCAAGTTTTTGTGTTAACGTTAGCTTGTGCGATTGTAATTGTATTCTTCGTATTAGATCAAATGTGAAAGCGTCTGAAATAAAATAAAATAATAATAATGTCTCTAGTCTAACCGTGTCCACGTGCTTCTGTTTGTATCGTCCTGCGTATCGTGTTTACCGTGACGTCACTTAAAGGGCCTGTGCCTGATTTTGAACTGTGAGACAGGAACATGTTTTTGTTTGAAACCTTAGCCCCGCCCACAAAGTCCTTCCTGTCACTCATTATTGCTCCATGATTCAGAAACGATCGTCTGGAAACGTCTTATGCAGTCGTTTCCATAAAGTTCCTCTAACTCTTTTTACAATTAGCTTTTAGCACTTTTGAAACTGCACCATGAGTCACATGTCTGGGACAGTGTCGAGCAGTTATTTACCCATGATTCATAGTGTACGATGTGCCTGATTGGCTGTAAAAAGGTGACCCTGGCAAACACTTCTGCACTAGTTTATTCCTAACAAATTGTGTTTATAACAAGCACAGATTATACATCACAAACCCAGTGTCTTTCCATTAAGTTACTTCTATCAAACAATGTGTAAAGTAAAGGGAATCTATCTTAACTAGAGTAGATAAAAATCAAGTACAGGGCCTTTAATATAAAACGATAATTCCGGTGACTTTAGAAACTGTTTAGAAAGCGTTAGAAAAGTATTTAAATACTGACAAAAATCCTGTCTGCAATTATAATATGCAGTTATACAAAAAAGGCTGGGCCACTAATCTATCTGGCTCGCGGGCAGAGGGGTGTGCTTTATGCAGTTAATTTAATAGATCCATGTGACCAAAAGAGGGCGTGACAAAAGCTTTCAAAACCATAAAGAATCTCCATCTCTCTGACCCAAACTGCACTCAAAAGACACATCTGCAGGAATCCATGCAAAAACAATCTAATCTATGTTAAACTCATGGTTCGCTCCAAAATCTTCAGTTAACTCACTCCACATCCTTTTTTTTTTTAGCTGTTGTGCCGCAGAAACCCTTTAATCTAAGAAAAATGTAGGTCGACTAAACATGTGAATCCAGCCTGACCAGCCATTCCCGCTATCTTTCAATATTTTCAATTTTGAAAGAAAGTGTGTTTGGGCCTGATCGCTAAACCCTCTACTTCCTCTATTTTGTGGCAACCGAACCAATCAGAGCCGCGAGAGGAGAACGTCACCTCCGTGTGCTGCGATTACAAACAACAACAAACAAGATGGCGTCCACAACAGAGAAAATGTTCAGGGCTTCTCTGTTTTAAAGACCAGGACGTGTTAAAACCACAGCCAGAGGAAGTTTTACAGCTACAGCCATGTTGGACGGACACAGCTCTCTGCTGCTCGTCGCTGTCATCACGGCCGCTGTTCCTCTGATTGACGCATGTTTGTCCCGCCCCCCTGAAGTGAAGTTATGTGGCAGCATCTCCAGAATACTCGACAGTATTGAGTAATACGTGGAGATTAGAATGGAGGCCAAGCAATGGGGAATCAGCATTTCAGTTTTTTGGAGCTAAAATCTGGAACAGTCTCCCTGAAGATGTGAGACAGGCCTCACTCTGACAATGTTTAAATCCAGGCTAAAAACAGTTCTGTTTAGATGTACAAACGACTGAAAGATCTATCTGCACTATTTTAAAGTGTTTTATTTTAAAATGATTCTGTGTGTCTTTTTGTGATTTTAATGCAACTTTTCCTGTTATGTAAAGCACTTTGAACTGCCTTGTGTATGAATTGCGCTCTACAAATAAACTCGCCTTGCCTAAAACACCATTGACCGATTAAACAGCTAAACCAGTGTTTTTCAACCTTTTTTGAGTTGTGGCACACTTTTTGGGTTTAAAAGCGACCACGGCACACCACCTGCTACAAAAACATGACCAAAACAGAACATTTAGTTTAAAAAATATGGTATATAACAAGCCAACTCATGTTTGTGCCACTGTCTGATTCTTTAAATGTGGTAATAGTGATGGTTTTGTGTTAATTTTTAGTGCAGAGGGACACTCCAAAAAGATAAATTAGTCAATAACATCCAAATTTGTCAATCTGTGAACTCAATCGGACATTTTTTCAAGGCACACCAGGCAAAACCTCAAGGACTAGTGTTCCCCGGCGCACTGGCTGAAAATCAAGGGACTAAACGATCACATCCCTGCACGCTACCTCCCCCTAACACAGCCATGTTTCCACTTTCGCTTTGGAGTGGACCACGTGAGTTTTCCAGCAGCTGCTTCACATCAGACACATCCTGCTGCAGCCGACACCTGCACGACCTGCACACCGAGCTCTGAGGCAACAACTCAACCACGAGCAAGACACGAGGGTCAAACCAGCAACCTCTGAGCCACTCAGACCTGTCCTGAACAACAACCGGGCGAGTCAGGGATCGTATTTATTGACGTTGGCTGTTCAAGTATGGCCTCTGATCCAGAAAAGTCAAACAGAGCCGTGTGTTTGTTTCAGTGACACGTGTGAAACAAAAGGAGCTCATCGATCATCAACTTTTACAACAAAATCATAGTTTAGTTTAGTTTAGTTTAGTCTTTATTTGAAGGGACAATGCACAGAGACATTAAGCTCATAAAAAACAGAGATGTTCCGCACCAGATTAGAGCTAAACGGCTAGTTTCCATCTGCAGTCCCTGATTTACAAGAATAAATAGTACAGTGCAAACAACAACGGTCAAGCTCCTCGGGTTCTTTGTGAGAGTGTAGTTCCTCTCAGGACTGTGGGCTCCAGAACCAGAGGAGCTCAAAGTGGGAACTGTCAGGTCCAGAGGAGAAAAACAACTTTTGGACAATCAGTCTTCACTGTACAAGGCACTAAGGCCTGGAACAGTTTACCCTGAACTCAAGGGAGAGGTGACCTGGGTCCTTTTTAAACATAAACTGAAACATGATTTGATCAGCGGTCAGACATGTGACCATATGTAGTTGTAATTTGTATATTGTAATATCTGCACTGTTGTATGTATTGTTTTTTTTTAATGTACTGTATTTTAAACGTTCTGTATTTTAATTGTACTGTATTTTAAACCCTCTGTATTTTCTCTGTAAAAGCCCTTCTGGGGACGGACATTGAGAATTAGCCTTGGCTAAAATGTTGTAGTATGTGACATGAGCTCATGAAGCAGACTTGTCCCTATTTAAATAAACTAAACTAAACTAAACTAAACAAAAGATTAGTAAGATCAATTCCACTCTCTGACTCAAGCGCTCTCACACAGCATCACACATGGAAAAAAACAAACAAAACAACACATCTCAATCAGCAAGTATTTACAACATTTGTCTTATAGAATATACATGACCTATTTACCTTTCACTATTAAATCAGTCCATAAGCCACTTATCTCAGTTACATATACAAATATATATTATACATACTTAAGATAAGATAAGAGATCCTTTATTTGTCCCACAATGGGGAAATTCCACTGTTGCAACACACAGTTTAGAACAGGAATGAATGAAATAGGCGCATGCAATAAAAACAGGATAAATAAACATGGTCATAAAAATACAATATAAAGTATAAAGTGCACACATAAAGTCCACTGTGTGTGGAGTTTACGTCTTGAACTAGAAGCAAGAAAGTGCTACATTGGGCTTATTTGAGGAGAAGCAAATATCTGTCATACAACGTAGACCGTTTCTCCCACAGAAAGTGTATTTGTATGTATAAGTCTATATGACAGGTTTGACGTCACATTTCACTAAAACGTAGTGAACATGATTATATTTAAGATTTTACTAAACATTTTGCCTGTTTGTCCCCAGTTTGACAGTTTTTGATGAATTACTTCCTGGTTGAACATGAGCACAAATATGACACAGTTAGAGGTTATTCTACAACTGTTACCATAGCAACCACTTTGAAAACAAGGGCCAAAATCCAAATACATGACACAATAGTTATGATCTGACAAATAATAATACCTGATAACAGCTTTATTTTGTTGAATGACCGTTAAATTGTCAGAAAAAATGTATGAGTTGAGTGTTAACTGTGTCTTTATTTTCAATGGTATGTCGCTTTTCGATGACATCACAGAGGGATTCCATTTTAGAACTCAATCACCTCCTGGCATTTTAAACTTTTATTTTTCAATTTTTCTTCACAAACTGCAACTTCGCAAATGTAAAACTATAATAAACATTTACCACAAGTGCCCTCCCGGCAAACTAAGTCAGAATTGGAAAAACATGAGAACCATGAGAAAAATATTATGCATTTTTCATATTGTTTTTAGCTTTGAACCTGCTCTTGAGTGTATTCATTTGTCATGTTTTAGAACTAAAACTAAAATGCTTTCACAAAGAAAAATATAACTTTATTACTGCATTGGGAGATGCCATGGAGAAAAGCTCAACAAAGTCAAATTTGCATAAAATATGTCATTTTCAAACTTGTATGGAGGGGCCATATAAGTATGCCTGTCATGATAATAAATTCTGAAGTGCAATATGGTAAAGAAGATTATCCCAAAAACAACTCTGTCATTACATACAATGTCATTAAAAAACCATGAGCTGCTATAAACAAACAGCAGAATTGAACACTTTAGTAGTTACTTTCCATCTATAAGAGTCATTAAAGTTCAACCATCTACAGCTCAAATCTTATTGTAAAAAAGGAAAAAATAACAAAAAGCTCCCATTAGTGCAAAGAAAAAGAACCCACGACCCCAAATATTGACCCCAAAAGTGATTCTTCTTGCCGTCATTAAGTGAACGATACGTAATTGTTGTGACAGGCCTGCGAGGGATGAGAGCTTTATTGGCAGAGCATCACTTTTGTGTCTGAAAAAGCTGTTCTAAAGCGCTGCCAGTGGACAAAATCCTGCGTGTGAAAACCTGTGACGAGCCAAAGGGTTTGTGAGAGCGAGGCGTGCGTTAGAAATGTTAAAATACACGTGTCCTTATTACGCTGTTTGAACATTAGGTGCTTCAGATGTAAATGTTCACTCTGAAAACTCACACTTTTTGGTCTGGTTTGGGTTGAATCTGCTCTGGGTTTAGTCTCAGTTTGGTCCCAAATCGCTGCTAAAGTCAGAGGTTTATTTAAAAAAAGGTTAAGATCGTGTATAGACCCTTTAAAAGTCTGTAAACAAAAACATTCTAAATTCAGAAAGGAGGCAAATGTCAAGTGGAACATGATGTGATTTCACTGGAGAAACTGGGATTAACCTCAGAATATCACAAAATATGAAGAAATAGATGGTTTTGGAAAATGAAAAGCACTCAGACACATGTGAGTGACATCAGAGCTGATTTAAACACATTTATTATTGTATTTTACATTATGTTTTAGGAAATTATGATAAAATCTTTGCATTTTTGATGAATTAACAATCCAGATTTATGGGTTTTACTGGAAAAATACTCACGGAAATGTTGAGCTCACAATTACTTTTCATTTTATCTAGAGATATATTAGATACTGTTCCATAAATTAGATTCTTTTGAAGCTAAAATACAATTTTAAGGCTAGAAAATTGTATTTTGTCCATAGTTTGTTATAGAAAATCAAACTAACTGACCTTTCTACTCTGGAAATTCAAATGTGTTGCTTTTTTCCAACACAAACACTTAAAAACAGTAGAATTTAGATCTAATGTGAGAGAATCAATGAAACATTTAACTTCATTTTGCCTCCATTCTGGAATTTTGCTGACGTCACATTTTAAAGGGTCAAACGCAGGCAGAACATGCAAACTGCACTGATAGTTGAGCCCGGAGCTTCTCGGCGATCTCAGGACTCGGACGCTGCTCTGGGACGGACTCTGCAGTCATTCCTGGCACCGACGTTTAACAATAGATGATGCAACCCACATGTAAGACTCAACTCGAAGCAAATGTGCAGCTTTTATTACAGTCTGATCGTCTGTTCGGTGACAAAGAGCTGCACTTCCATAAATCTTTGCATATTTAGCTGAATACGAGGTCACATAGCACCATCGTAAATGTATATACGCAGTCCTATATATCTAGAGTTTTAGGGTGGAGTTATGTTGAGTGCGGGACGTCTCAATTTCATGCCCCGCACAGTGTCCTGAACCTTTTCTTCTGTTGTTTAGCCTCTGAATGTCTGTTCAAACACACTTTTTCTCCTGTTGTTTAGCCTCTGAAGCCTCTGAGCAGATGACTTTATTTACCTCTTAAAGGCCAGAGTTTGGATCTGTACAAACATGATCTGAAACAAGCGACAAAAGAGCGACTAAAAGTGATAAAAATGCGCTTAAAAGCGACAAAAAAGTGCCAACAAACAACAAATGTGACTCAGTGCAGCAAAACATGATTAAAAACGGCAAAGGCGTGACTTAAAGATGCATTTAAATATGACAACACAACTGAACATGACAAAAACACAACTAAAAGTGACAATGTGGGTTTAAAATGTGAACTTCGGCTAAGTCTGGGTGATATGGTGATAAAAATTGAATCGTGAACTCGTCCCTGTGACAATTTAATATTTTTGTCAAACCGTCATCTCGTGATTGACTGTTTGTCTCTTTAATGCAGCTGTCTGTTCAAACACACTTTTTCTCCTGTTGTTTAGCCTCTGAAGCCTCAGAGCAGATGACTTTATTTACCTCTTAAAGGCCAGAGCTGCACAATTAAACCAAATCCACACAAAATCGCAATTTTAATGGATGCAATTAGCAAATCGCGAAGGCTGCAATTTTTAAGTGCAATAATTTCTTTCACGAACAACAAAATGCTCACGCTCTGAATTTTTATAATTGAATAGAGTCATAATTATATATAGGCCTACGTCGATTAATTGCACAGCCCTATGATCATTCAGGATCACAGTTCTTCCTCAAATAAGACGGTTCCTCACTGTCCTTCCAGTTTTTAATCACGTGTCGGACGGTTTTTAAGCCAAGTTTAGTATTTGAGCTTCTCCTTAGTTGTTTTCTCTGCTCTCAAACTCACTAAAACCTTTTCCACAACCACAGGATTCTGCATCAGTCGGGTTTAAGTGCCGTGTTGCAGCTGAAAGACAACCGCCTGCAGCGATTGAGCAACAGGAGGAGAGGAACTAAAGGCTACGGGAACAAATTAATACGAGAGCTGAATCAAACTTAAAGTGCGTATGACAGGTTTATGATTTTCTAATTTTGACTTTATTCAGTGTATTAATACTTGTTGTAAATATATATAATCGTTTCACACCAATCAGGTCGCTGTTTGTGGAGAAAAGTTGAAAAATATGTTGAAAATTACAGGAAGTAAACAAACTGATGACATCACACTAGGAAGACAAAGGTTATATATAATTTACACAAAATAAACTACTTTTTTGACCATTTAAACATGAATTCAACTAAAAGTTCAAATATATTTTTATTTGTCAGGTAAAAGAATTGATGACATTAGATAAGGTTTAGCCCAGTTTACAGTGTGGTTGCTATGGTAACTTCCTAGTGTGATGTCATTATTTACAACCAGGAAGTGAAATTAAAAAGTATAAAACTGCTAAACCGGGATAACATTTGTAAAGAATTTTAGCAAAACTTGAAATACATTTATCTTAACTGTATTTTAGGTAAATGAGTGGTCCAACCTGTCATGGGCCCTTTAAGATCTACAAGCAGTTTAAGGTTAAAAATAAGTCAAATAATATTCTTAAAAACATATTTATTTATCTGTATTTGTCCCACAATGAGGAAATTCCACTGCTGCAACGCAAAGTACAAGAACAGCAGAAGGATATAAAATATAGAATAAAAAATAAAGATAAATAACACTTATTAACACTTATTATAACGTATTATACTAACTACACTTTTAATAGACATAATAAAGCATCAACAGAGACTTAATACATAATGAATAAATAGTTTATTAATCTTAGTAAATGCTTAATTAATGCTCTTCTTCTTAATTAAAGACCCAATGTGTACATTTTTAGCCATAAAATACAGTAGCATTTATAATGGTTATGGTTGTTATTATTATTATTATTATTACACTTAAAATAGTAATAATAATGATAATAAGAATAGTAATAAGAATATGTTTAATTTGTAACACGCTTTACATGTCAAGAAAATCTTAAAGTGCTACAAAAAAAGAGTTGGAAATAAATGATTTAGTACAAAATCCTGTGTTTCTACCGATCTGACTCATATAATATTCCACATTATGGTATAAAACGTGTCTGTCTCCAGTGAGAATGTTCAGACGTTTGGTTTTAACATTCATCATCATCATCATCAGGTGAAGTTCCACCTCCACAAAATGACATTTGAGTGTTTAGCCTGAATCCTTCTCAATAAACTGTTTTGTTCATTATGGGTTTTGTTCACGCTTTATTGAGACTAATGACAGTGTGGATGTTATAAAACGTAACCAAAAGGAAGATTAAAATGTCAATTAAACTAAACTATGAATAGATTTTGAACAAGAGTTAAAATGTGAAAGGACCATCAAAATAAAGTGAGAATTTAGGGCGTGTTCAAGACCAAAACCAGGACTAAACCAGAGCTAACCCTGGACTAAACCAGGACTAAACCAGGATTAAACCAAGACTAGACCAGGATTAAACCAGGACTAGATCAGGACTAAACCAGGACTAAACCAAGACTAAACCAAGACTAAACCAAGACTAAACCAAGACTAGACCAGGACTAAACCAGGACTAGACCAGGACTAAACCAGGACTAAACCAAGACTAAACCAAGACTAGACCAGGACTAAACCAGGACTAAATAAAGACTAGATCAGGACTAAGCCAAGACTATACCAGGACTAGACCAGGACTAGACCAGGACTAAACCAAGACTAGACCAGACTAGGCCAGGACTAAACCAGGACTAAACCAAGACTGAGACCAGGACTAAACCAAGACTAGACCAGGACTAAACCAGGACTAAACCAGGACTAAACCAAGACTAGACCAGGACTAAACCAGGACTAGACCAGGACTAAACCAAGACTAGACCAGGACTAAACCAGGACTAAACCAAGACCAGACCAGGACTAAGCCAAGACTGGACCAGGACTAGACCAGGACTAGACCAGGACTAGACCAGGACTAAACCAGGACTAAACCAAGACTAGACCAGGACTAAACCAGGATTAAACCAAGACTAGACCAGGACTAAACCAGGACTAAACCAGGACTAAGACAAGACTGGACTAGGACTAAACCAGGACTAAACCAAGACTAGACCAGGACTAAACCAAGACTAGACCAGGACTAGACCAGGACTAAACCAGGACTAAACCAAGACTAGACCAGGACTAAACCAAGACTAGACCAGGACTAGACCAGGACTAAACCAGGACTAAACCAAGACTAGACCAGGACTAAACCAGGATTAAACCAAGACTAGACCAGGACTAAACCAGGACTAAACCAGGACAAGACCAGGACTAAACCAAGACTAGACCAGGACTAAACCAGGACTAAACCAGGACTAAGACAAGACTGGACTGGACTAGGACTAAACCAGGACAAAACCAAGACTAGACCAGGACTAAACCAAGACTAGACCAGGACTAAACCAGGACAAGACCAGGACTAAACCAAGACTAGACCAGGACTAAACCAGGACTCGGCCAGGACTAAACCAGGACAAGATCAGGACTAAATCAGACTAAACCAAGACTAGACCCGGACTAAACCAGGACTAGATCAGGACTAAACTGATCTCAATCCAAGACCAAAGCTGCTGTTGTGAGATGATAAACTTCTGCGTCCACCTGTCGCTATTTGGTCTAAACCTGATGTGGACTTGTCCCTGGTCTAGTCCGTGTTTAGTCCAGATCTAACCAGGTTCAGTTTAGGGTTTAGTCCTGGTTTAGTCCTTATTACCATGTGGTGGATTTACAGACGTGAACGCACTCTCATGTTTCCTGATGTTGAGGCCTGTTGCGGCTAAAGTTCCACATATTGTTTTGTTAAAGTGTGCACGTGCAGTACCTGTGTCTGCTGGCGGCGCGTGTCCCGTGCGCGTGTCCGTTGGAGTACAGGCTGTAGGCTGTGCGCATCGGGAACGCGCTCTTGGCGTGTCCCGGGGCGCACGCGCAGGTCCAGAGCGCGAGCAGCGTCCACAGCGCGGCCATCCTCCTCCTCCTCCAGGACCCGGGACCAGCGCGAGGGCACGGGGGGCACGGGGGGGGGGGCACGGGGACAGCGGCGCGAGGAGTCCGGGACCGACGTCAGCCGCGGCGGGACGCTCCCAAACCGTGCGCCATCGACCGCTCTCACTCGGGCGTGCGCATCCAGATGTGCCAACTCCTGCTCCGAGCGCCAAACTCCAGACCAGACCGAGTCCAAGCGGGTCCAAAGCGGGTCCGGGCTAAGGTCCACGGGTCTGTGAGGTCCTGACGTCCTGACGCCCTGGTCCCGGGAGCGACGCGGCGGCTCTCGCAACTTTTGTCATCTGCGCGCGGAAAACAAAAGCGGTTGCGACAGAGTGAGGCGAGTCCAGCTGCGGAGCAAAAGTGTTCCTCCAGCGGCAGCAGCAGCAGCAGCGGCCCGCCCCTCGGTGCCCCGCCCCTCAGAACACCGTACACCGACACAACGTGCGGCGGGATGTCACCAAAACTAAAAAGACACCAGTGTTACACCATGTTCAAGACTGTTGACCTGGTTTATGGTTCATATCTCTGTAATAACCGGGTCTGTCCACATGAAACAAAAACTGGCGCAAAGTTCAACGTCTTCTCTGTCAGTATGAAAAACAAAAGTGAAATTATTGTTCACAGTTGGCTCAGAAAGTGGTGCTGTTATTCAACTCCAAAACCCTTAGTTTAATTTGACAATTTGAAGACTATTTGTAACAAATAATAATGAAATGGTTAAACATTTTCATGGGTTGGGCTACTCATTTAACCAAAACGTAGTTCAGATAAATATATTTCAAAATTAGCTAAAATTCTTTACAAATTTTACACAGTTTTCGCAATTTTTAGCTTTTTAATTTTACTTCCTGGTTGTAAATGATGACATCACGCTAGAAAATTACCATAGCAACAACACTGTACACTGGGCCAAAACTCATCTAATGTCACATTTTTTTGATTTGACAAATAAAAATAAATGTGAACACCTTTATTTTGTTGAATTAATGTTTAAAGGGTCAAAAAAGTAGTGTATCTTGTGTAAATGATGCATAACCTTTGTCTCCCCAGTGTGATGTCATCAGTTTGTTTACTTCCTGTATTTTTCAACAGGTTTTTCAACTTTTTTCCCACAAACAGTGACCTGATTGGTGTAAAACTATAATTTCTATTTACAACAAGTATTAATACACTAAATAAAGTCAAAATTAGAAAATCATAGAAACCCGTCATACACACTTTAAAACATCAGATAAATGCAGCTTTTTTTAACGTTTCACGATTGATTTGTGGCCCTCCGCTTGGTCTATGTTTCAATATGTGGCCCTCGATGGAAAAAGTTTGGACGCCCCTGGTCTAAAGCTCACACTGGGACCTAGTGCCTCTCGCGGCCCCCTTTGGACCATCAAACGGGACGGTTCACTTTGGAGCAGTCGAAACACCAAGGCCCGTCCTGTTCCCGTCCTGTGCAGACGTCCCTTCTGTGTAAAGCCCTTTGAGATGTCCGTGTGCGTGAAAAGAGCCACCAATAAACCCGACTCTCCTCTGTGTCCCGTTCTCTGGGCCGGTTCTCTGGGCCACTTCATGTGCGAGGAAATCCGGGCCACCTCCGATCTGCTCCCGACCGGCAGCCGAGAGGAACATGGAAGTGAGCTGGAAATATTACCGGACACTGGGGAACGTTAAATCATATTCAAAAATACTCAAATGCCCTCGTACAAAATGTGCTATAAATGTTTTACAGCCGATGACGTAAAAGTAAAGTCTGTCACACTTCGGGAAACATTTAACATGACTCCTGTCTTTTTAACTCTGCATAATATTATCCCACTGGTCTGAAGGTTACATTATGGTGTTTTTGGGTCTAAATCACTTCATTTTTAACTTTATTTTATTTTTTTACATTTACTATTTTGTTAAAGTGGTGGCGTGCTCTGATTAGTTCTTTTATTAGCCTCTCACTGCTAAATGCTAATCTGAATTTGAATCTGTACAGCTTTGCATTGTTCAATTTTGACATTTAAATAACTTTTCTAATCTGGATTTCAAACCGCAATCTAATTTCCAAGTGTCTATTGACCTTATTCTGCCCCGCCCACTTTTTGCCAGATCCGCACTTTTGTTGTAAACGCACTTCCGTTTGACGAGAACTCCGTTAAAGCTAATGACAAACGAGGGAAAAGTCTCGCCGCTAAAATGTTACATAAAGTAGATTGATTTGTGTAAAATGTTTAATGAACACGAGCAACAACAAGTCACAACGCAACGATTTCCTGGACGACCTGAAAATGTCTTTTTAGTCCATGTAGAACATATTTTCTGTTGAGCTCGTCTGCTCCATGTAAACTACAACGGAAACAACACAGCGGCGTGTACGGCAACTTCAGGAATAAGGTGAATAAACCTCTGTAATGATAAAATGCTTTGTTTATTCTGAAACAAAAATATAAAATTCTTACCCAAAAAGCTTTGTATTTAAATATTTCCATTATTCAACGTCACATCTTTAGTTACTTTTCTGAATTCATCAAATGTCAACATATATTTTTCACAGTTTAAGTAGTTTTTTAAGGCTGTATACAGTAATTCTCTTCAAATAGATGGATTAATAATTGACATTTTCAGAGTTCGTTGGCGTTCAGAAGCGGCTGCGGTCCGTAAATATCTGCAGAGTTCAGCGGAGTTATCCTCAGGTGTCTGTAAACCCCCGTGACCCCCGGGTTCAAAGGTCGCGACCCCAGACAGTCTGTAAAAGACGAGCGACTTCAGAGGAGCAGGTCAATGTCATCTGCCTCCAAGCACCGAGTAAACATCATGTGACCGTTTGCAAAAAAAATTGAAAAAGTTTGTCCGTATCAGCGTTTTCAGAAGTTAAAGGGGCTGTACCTGATTTTTATTGTTTTGAAATGTGAAAAACGGAACTATTTCATGAACCTAATTGTTTGCATAAAGTAAAATCTGTTGTAAAAAATCTGTTGTAAAAGCATCTATTTGGGTGAAAATGACAAAAATGTAAAGAGCTTTTTTTTGTTCTACGAGAAGCAGGAAGTTAGCATGCTAGTGTTAGTTAGCTTTACCGTGACACGTGCTGGACTCAGAGAAAAATGTGTGTGTACAGTGTGTACAGTGTGTACAGTGCGTGCGTGTGCGTGTACAGTGTGTACAGTGCGTGCGTGTGCGTGTGTACAGTGTGTGTGTGTGCGTGTGTGTGTGTGTGTACAGTGTGTGTGTGTGTACAGTGTGTGTGTGTGCGTGTGTGTACAGTGTGTGTGTGTGTGTGTGTACAGTGTGTGTGTGTGCGTGTGTGTGTGTGTACAGTTTGTGTGTGTGTGTGTGTGTGTACAGTGTGTGTACAGTGTGTGTGTGTGTGTACAGTGTGTGTGTGTGTGTGTGTGTGTACAGTGTGCGTGTGCGTGTGTGTGTGTACATTGTGTGTGTTCTCTTCTTGTGGTGCGTTCACAGCCCTGGGGTGAACTGTATCTGATGTTGTTTGTGGCTAATTGTCTTTGTCATTGCTAAAGTGTCAGATCGTATCTGCAGCAGTGTTTTATGGGCTCCACGAAGAAGAGAAGAGAAAAGAAGAGATTATAATCACAGATGAACACTGGGAGTTCAGGAGACAAGACACGAGCGAGATGTGCAGTGTGTGTACTCAGTGCGAAGTACTACTGCTACTACTACTACTACTACTACTGCTACTACTACTACTACTACTACTACTACTACTACTACTACTACTACTACTACTACTACTACTACTACTACTACTACTACTACTACTACTACTACTACTACTACTGCTACTCTTATTATACTTATGACTGTAAACTATGACTTGAACATTCCAGAAAGTGCAATAAGATCTCTAAGTTTAGAGAAGCTTCATCTGGAGACAAGAAGCTTTTTGACTTCCATTAGAAAGTCATTTTCAATCTGTGGAACTGGTCAGAGAAACTAAACAGCTCAAGACTAAGCCCCGCCCTCTGGAGGAGTTTACCCAGAAAATAACCCACCTTTATTCACCTGTTTGTTCACACTGCCTTAGTTTCTCCTGAATGTACACTGCCTTTATCCACAAATTATTCTTCTTTAAGACACATAAGCAGGAGATGCGTTCACCTGACGCACACTACTGTTGTTTAACGGTTGGACCTGTCAAGGGTCATTCAGATCCTAAAGTCTGACTCCCTCACACTGTTTAGACCTGATTCCATGGATGTATTAAATGAACTGGATAAATGAACTGGGACACTGTCTGTGTCCCAGATTGATTAGTGGTCGTGTGAGGTACTGCAGCCTCTTGGGACCAGCCTTTTTCTATAATTGCACATTATAATTGCAGACAGGACTGAATTATTATCGGTATTTAAATAAAATAGAAGGAAATGTTCTTTTCTACCGTTTCTAAAATCACCGAAATTACCGTTTTTATATGAAGGGTGGGATTGTCGTCACGTGGCACCCTAAAGCAAAGATGGCCGCCTCCGTATCAGGAAGTAAAACAAAGATGTCAGCCTCCGTATCAGGAAGTAAATGCGGAAGGAAGACATTTTTTTGGGGTCATGCGCCAATGAGCTCAGGCCACAGGGAGGAACAGGGCGGCCATTTTGGATTCATCTTCCAGGTTTTATTATAGTTCTATGCCTGATTCTCACATCACTGGCTTGTTTGACCAAAGTGAAAGGACACATTTGTAAACGGCAGCAAATTAAACTTTAAGGCGAGACACTACAGGGAAAACTCTTCTTTTTTTTTAATTTTTTTTTTTAAGTTTTTGTTTTTTGCTCAGTTTGCTCAACACATGAAACGTGTCCAATCTGCTCCTAAAGATGTTTTATTCTTCCATTGAATCCACTTCATCCATAGATTTCTCTGGGACATTGTAACTTCAAAGGACGTTTTCTTAAAATGCATTTTTGTCCCTCGAGACGTAAAGATCAGCCTTAAAGTCAAACGTGAGGCAAAACTTAAAATTTAAGACCATTTTCAGTCAAATCTAATTGACTTAAAAACTAAATAATCCAAAATGTAATGTTTTTTGTAACTAATATCTGTACAAAATGAACCAAGTCACTGGGATAGGCTCCAGTCACCCGCGACCCCTAACGGGAATAAACGGTAGAAAATGAATGAATGAATTAATGAATGAATGAACCAAGAAATTTAAACCTGTCCTGTTTGTGCTGTCAATTTTTCAGATTTAAATGTCCCAGATATGTGTGTTTTTGCCTTATTTCTACATAAAAACATGACATAATGAAAAACTTGCAATCCTTTTTTTTCCACAAATGTATGGTGCGTGAACTACAGAAGTTTCTTTAAATTTAAGATTTTTCTATTCGCCTGTCGTGTCTCACCTTAATCCACCACTGAGTTCACAGATGATTTCTCTTTTTTCACAAAAATCACCTCAAACCTTCTCATCTCTGATTAAAAGTGGTTTGTGTCTTTGAGCTGGAGCTGCACGGCTGACTGTGATCCAGAAGTCAAGTGTCTTCTGTGTTGATGACAGTCTTTGTGCAGCGGCTCGTTAGTCCCTCAGTGCACGGTTATTTTCTGGGTAAACTCCTCCAGATTTTGTGAAATCGTTGTTTCGTGACGCACCGTTTGTGTCTTTAATGCAGCTGTCTGTTCAAACACACTTTTTCTCCTGTTGTTTAGCCTCTGAAGCCTCTGAGCAGATGACTTTATTTACCTCTTAAAGGCCAGAGTTTGGATTTGTACAAACATGATCTGAAACAAGCGACAAAAGAGCGACTAAAAGTGATAAAAATGCGTTCAAAAGCGACAAAAATGTGCCAACAAACAACAAATACGACTCAGTACAGCAAAACATGATTAAAAACGGCAAAGATGTGACTAAAAGATGCATTTAAATATGACAAACACAACTGAACATGACAAAAACACAACTAAAAGCGACAAATTGGGTTTAAAATGTGAACTTCAGCTAAGTCTGGGTGATAAAAATTGAATGTTGAGCTCGTCCCTGTGACAATTTGATATTTTTGTGAAATCGTGGTATCGTGACTGACTGTTTGTCTCTTTAATGCAGCTGTCTGTTCAAACACACTTTTTCTCCTGTTGTTTAGCCTCTGAAGCCTCTGAACAGATGACTTTATTTACCTCTTAAAGGCCAGAGCTGCACAATTAAACCAAATCCACACAAAATCACACAATTTAATGGATGTAATTAGCAAATCACAAAAGCTGCAATTTTTGAAGTGCAATAATTTCTTCCACAAACAACAAAATGTCTTGCTTTGATTTGAATAAAAACTGTTTAGACTGTAGTTTTTAAGCTTTGTACAAACATGTTCTGAAACAAGCGACAAAAGTGAGATCAAAAACGACAAAAATGTGTTTAAAAGTGACAAAAACGCGCCTAAACAACAAACACGACTCAATGCGCCAAAACGACAAACGACTAAAAGCGACAAAGATCCGACTAAAAGTGACAAAGACGCGTTTAAATATGACAAACACAACTGAAAGTGACAAAAACGTGACTAAAATTGTGTTTAAAATGTGAATTTGAACAGAATCCTATTATTAAAACATAAATCACAAATCTAATCACAATCGTACTGGTCAGAAAAATCACAATTAGATACAGTATTTTTCCTAAATCGTGCAGCTCTATTAAAGTCAATAGAAAAATACAAAGTGATCAAATCGAAATCATGATCTGGCCCCAAGAAAATTGCGATAATAATAATTTTTTGCCCTATCCCAGCCCTAATTACACTGATTTAGCTGGCCCTGATAATAAACCCTCCATGTAAAAATAACTCACTTAAAGGTCACATCCCACACCAACATCACAACAACTAAACTGGGAAGTGCAGGACCAGGACCAGGACCAGGACCAGGATTAGACCTCAAACTTGGACCCAAACCCTTTATCTAATCTTATCCACAAAACCAAAGTCCATTTGCGCTCATTGTTAATAAACATTTCAGCCGCTCAAAGCCTCTGTGTCTCTGGAATGCTCCGTGCTTAATACAAAACTCCATTTAAGACGCGGCGCTCGTAAAGCTAAAAACAGTGGTTAGATCCTGGGTGGTCTGGCCTCCTCGCGCCCTGTTTTCGGGACGTGGGGGCGTGGCCTTGTTGTGGATCCTAACGTCTGATGGGCCCGATTTCCATTTGTCAAACGCGTGTCGCTCGGGAAAAGGTTTGCGTCAGGATTTGGTCGGGTGCCGTCAATCACGCGCGGCGGGTGTTTCCGAATCGTTTTTCACGGCCGGCGCTGTTTGTTTGCTGCGTTGTTGAAGTTTCCGCGGCGGGAGCAATGCATTATGGGACAAAGAAGAGGCTTGAAATGACTGCAGAGGAGAAATGGTGCACGGATTAGTTGCACAATGGTTTACAACTCAAATATATACAAAATAAATAATATACAGTTATGATGAGCACTCTAAGTTCTTCTGCTCCTGTCACTTCTGCTCCTGTCACTCCTGCTCCTGTCACAGCTGCTCCTGTCACTCCTGCTCCTGTCATTCTTGCTCCTGTCACAAAAAAAAACTTATGACACAAATAACAAAAATAAACAATATAGTCATGAGGAGCACTGTAAGTTCTTCTGCACCTGTTACTCCCTGCTCCTGTCACTCTTGCTCCTGTCACTCCTGCTCCTGTCACTCTTGCTCCTGTCACTCTTGCTGCTGTCACAAAAAAAGACTTATGACACAAATAACAAAAAAAAACCAACAACATACAGTTATTATGTCAACTCTAAGTTCTTCCTCTCTTGTCACTCCTGCTCCTGTCAGTCCTGCTCCTGTCACTCCTGCTCCTGTCACTCTCTGCCCCTGTCTCCAACCCTGTCACTCTCTGCTCCTGTCACTCTCTGCTTCTGTCACTCCTGCCCCTGTTGTTCCTGCTTCTCTGCTTCCATCACTCTTCGCCCCTGTCACTCTCTGCTCCTGTCACTCTCTGCTCCTGTCACTCTCTGCTCCTGTCACTCTCTGCTCCTGTCACTCTCTGCTCCTGTCACTCTCTGCTGCTCCTTTCGCTCCTGTCGCTCTCCCCTCCTTCGCCCCTGTCGCTCTCCCCTCCTTTCGCCCCTGTCACTCTCTGCTGCTCCTTACGCCCCTGTCGCTCTCCCCTCCTCTGCCCCTGTCGCTCTCCCCTCCTCTGCCCCTGTCGCTCTGCCCCTGTCGCTCTGCCCCTGTCGCTCCTGTCAGACAGTGCAGGTCATGTCACCTTGACCTCAGTTAAAGCTCAGATACGGCACATCCTGCTCTCACTCACAGGATGTTTGCTGCCGATAACAGACTATTTATATTTACAGCAGGCTCCGACCAACGAGTCTGACCCACTCAAACTCAAACACTGGGCTTTTCAAACCATTAAGTCAAGTTTATAAATGCGAACAGGAGCAATAATGACTCACGTCTGACACGGCAATGGTTTGTGGTCATAAAAAGCAGAATTATCGAAGTGTTAAACATGTCTTATCTGACTTTATTTAATTACAGCTGTTCTTGTTGAACAAATGAAAGTTCTTACTGTGTGTGGGTTCGCCGTTTAACAGATCTGACCTGAAACTTTGCCTGGTATCTCCACAGATATAAATAGGTGTGGAATTCCAAGCAATAACATCTTTATGGAGACAAGCGGGTAGTCAGGCGTCCAGATTTCACACTGCAAAAAATGAATTTATAGATAAGTCCTGATTTATCTGTTTTTTTTTTAAGTGCAATAGGCTATATGCACGCATTCGATGTCAGATGGCACCGGAACTTCTGACACGGAGAGACACTAGCGGAGCGCATTGTTATAGGCTATATGCACAGAGCGGTGTGTCCGGTATAATGTTAGATTGCATCGTAACTTCCGGTAATGGCGGACACTAGCATATGACCCTGTTCAACCTCCGAAAACCCTCAGCAATTATTTTACTTTTAAGTTTCATTTTCATTGCAATAACAGTGCGCTCCGCTAGCGTCTCTCCGTGCTGGAAGTTCCGGTGCCATCTGACATCGAATTCGGAGGGGATGTGTGCATATAGCCTATAATTCAACTCAATGCTCCAAAACGCAACTAAAAGTGACAAAAATGCGACTAAAAACTACAAAGACGCGACTAAAAGTGACAAAGACACACTTAATTACAACAAACACAACTGAATGTGACAAAGTTGTGACTAAAAGCGACAAAATGATGCTTCAAATGTGAATCTGAATAGAAAATCTAATCGAAAAACTGGTCAGAAAAATCACTATTTCATATTTTTTCCTAAATCGTGCAGCTCTATTCACCTTATTCTGCCACTTTTGCCGTTTTTTGCACTTTTGTTGTAAACGCACTTCCATTTGACGAGAACTCCGACGAACGAGGGAAAAGTCTCGCCGCTAAAATGTTACATAAAGTAGGTTGATTTGTGTAAAATGTTTAATGAACACGAGCAACAACAAGTCACAACGCAACGATTTCCTGGTCAGTCTGAAAACGGAACAACGGAAACAAGACGGCGGCGCGTACGGCAACTTCCGGAATAAGGTGAATTAAAGGCAGTAGAAAAAACAAAGTGAACACAAATCATGATAAAATCGAAATCATGATCTGGCCCCAAGAAAATCGTGAGTATAATTTTTTTTCCGTATCGCCCAGCCCTAGTTCACATGGATGCTAGTCATTACCAATTTTCAAAAACAACTTTCCCCGACCGGCGTCACCGCTTCGTTAACGGCGTTTGGCCCCAGATCGAGGAAAGCCTTGGCCTCGTGTGTAATTAAAGGAGTTCCCCTCAGGTCCATATATCTGCGCCGGGGCATCTGGAGCGCCACTCGCATCCAAAACAAACTATTTTAAGAGCGTCCTGGACATGTTTTGCACTCGTCTGGGACACTCTGGTTTGTACATCTGTGCACGGTGGCAGAGTGGTTATCCTGGCTCCGCCTCTCGCCGAAGAGGTTTGAGGTCGTGGAGTTTTTGAGTAAAATGTTACAAAAAGTGTTAGGCATTATTATTATTATCATTCTCTTCTGATGCCTGGAGTGTTTTTGTCTTAGTTTCTCCACTCTTGACACTTTTAAAAACAAAGTCTTATTAAAGGGCCTGTACCTGATTTTGAACCGCAAGACAGGAACATGTTTTTGTTTGAACCATTAGCCCCGCCCACAAAGTCCTTCCTGTCACTCAATGTTGCACCATGACTCAGAAACACTGTCTGGAATAATCTTATGCCATTGTTTCCAAAGTTGTTTCCAAAGTTTGACCATTTTTGTGAAGTATAATGTCACTTCCTGGTTGGACATGAGCAGCAAATATGACACAGGTAATTCCACAGCTGTTACCTAGCAACAATTTGGTTAACAAGGGCCAAAAAACATTTAAAATACACAATGGAAATTTTGTTGCACTGTCAGAAAACTGTCAGTAAAATGTGTCTGTGGCTTTTAAATTGTCCGTGTGTTTTCGATGGCGCGTCGCTTTTTGATGACGTCACAGAGGGATTCCGTTTTAGAACTCAATTTCCAAACAAACTGCATCTTGACTGATGTAAAAGTGTGATAAATATTTACCACAGGTGCCCTCCCACCAAACTGAGTCATAATAAGAATATCATGAGAACCTTTATATAGATTTGTAGATTTGAAGTATTTTCCAAAATCATGATTTGGCTTTGTCATTTTTGTCACTTCTGCATCAGTCCATGGATGACAAGAGTCCTTTTGAAAAAGTTATTATCCATCAAAATATACAAATGTGCCAGTGTTACACATTTCCATTGTGTGGTTTTGCGCGTCATAAAACAGAAAACAAGAAGATACCACACTGGATTGATTATAAGGAAAGAAAGTTTGACTATTCCACATTCACTTTTACAGATGAATATTCTTAATGTAATGTCTAAGATGGCGCTCCTCAGAGGACACAGTGGAGCTATTCACTTTATTCCTGAAGTGTCCGTACACGCCGCCGTCTTGTTTCCGTTGTAGTTCACTCGGAGCAGACGAGCTCAACAGAAAATAAGTTCTACTCGACTAAAAAGACGTTTTCAGGAAATCGTTGCGTTGTGACTTGTTGTTGCTCGTGTTCATTAAACATTTTACACAAATCAATCTACTTTATGTAACATTTTAGCGGTGAGACTTTTCCTTCGTTCGTCATTAGCTTTAACGGAGTTCTCGTCAAACGAAAGTGCATTTACAACAAAAGTGCAAAAAACGGCAAAAGTGGGCGGGGCAGAATAAGGTGAATAGGAAGCTTCCTTTCTGTGTGTTGAATTGTGTTTCAAAGGCACTTTTAAACCTGTTTTTACCTGAACCTTTGAAAGTCCTGCACAAGAATTCCAATGTGTGTGGACAAAAATGGCAAGTATATTTCTTGAATCTTTATCAATTAAAAAATAGATATAAGATGATGAAAAAGGCTGGACTCTGACTGTGGTGTTGGAGGATATTGACTCCTCTGTCCCTCCTCTGCTCCACAGTGTGTGGTCGGCTGCAGGAGCTCGTTCAGCTGCTCCTGAGGCAGGAAATCATTCTGTCGCCATTCTTAATGTGATACTGACAATGGTGGGAATTTTTTTTTAAAGAATTTGCTAAAACTAAATGTTTTGCTTCCCATATGAAGTGTTATTTTTCTCTCAAGGGGGCGCTATCCTGCTGAATACAATTTTCCAAAATGAGCAGATCTAGGCAGGGTTTAACAACCAATTAAAATGTTGGTATGAGAAAATAGGAGCAATTTTCCAAATTTGAAAATTAAAAAATCATCGGGCAACTTAACAGTAAAAGTTATTTTTAAAAATATGGATAACTTTAGATGCTCCACTTGTCTAGAGGCTGCACAGAGACTTTGAGCTCGGTGGGTGAAATGCCCCACAAGGAGTTTGTAAAGTTTGACGTTTGACGCAAACAGCGCTGACTCAGAGTTTTGAAACTTTCAATCCAAGATGGCGGCCACACGGTTAGTCAGGGTCAAGGCCATAATATTCTATTTTTGTCCTCAGGACACAAATGTGTGGCCCACTTCACGCACAGAGCGAACGTTTGACAAAACAATGCAACAATGGAGGAGGCAACAGGCCGACGCTCTGTAGGGGCTTGGGCCTAAAAAGACTTCTGTAATCCTAACTTAATTGAGTAATAATTTTATGGTTAGACCCACTTTCAGCCTGTGTGAATGTGAGCGATGGGGACTGGGTGGTTCCTCAAACAACAGAAGAACTATGGACTAGTTTGTGCAAAAGCGCCTTAAACGTAATAGATTTGAGCTCCACGCCCCGTTTTATGCTGTGTCTTCAGTCGATCAAGAATGTCTTTAATGGAGACCACTAGGGGGCGCGTGATGGAGTAGACGTGCACACCACGAGGTCCCGAACATTTTTGTTAAAATACTTAATAATTTGCACAACTGGTTGATTGTAAAACACCCTTTGTCTTTGGGAGAAGAGTATCATCGTTTGTGACGGTCTGTGGAAATTTTTTCATCCCAAGATGCCACCAAAAACTGGTAGAGCACAAACTAGCATCCCGGAGACTAGCAAAACCGCGACGCAAGCCAACGTTTCGGTTCCAGAGGCTACTAGCAAGGTTGTTATTGACACAGGCACTCTTGAAACTTTCCGTGACATTGTTAAGGAAGTGATAAAAGAGGAAAATGATGGTCTGCGTGAAGAGATTAAACGAGCTATTGCACCTATTAATATCGTGCTGGATGAGTGCAATGAAAAGCTACGCAACCACGAGAACAACCTGGCCGAGCTAGACATCCGTATGGTAACCATGGAGGCCAGCTACAAGGAGTTGAGCAACAGGTATGAAAAGTTACAGCGTAAAACTGACGACTTGGAGAACAGAGCAAGAAGATGTAACCTTCGTATTTTGGGCGTACCTGAGGGAATGGAGCAGGGAAACCCGACTAAGTTTGTCGCTGGTTTATTACATGAAGTGCTCGGTGGTCCCAATGGTCTGGAAAAACCCCCGATCCTGGACAGAGCTCACCGGACGCTGGCTCCTCCACCACCGGAGGGAGGGAGACCGCGACCATTCATCGTTTGTGTTCATTACTATCAGGAGAAGGAGCGAATTCAGCGCCTCGCCAGACAGAAGGGTCGGCTGGAGTTTCGCGGAAAGCAGCTCCTCATTTTCCCGGATTACAGCGCCGACCTGACTAGACGCCGCGCTGCCTTCAACGATGCCAAGACAACGCTCCGGAAGCAAGAGGGAGTCCGCTACGGTCTTCTCTACCCGGCTAGGCTTCGCGTCTCCTTTGATGGAGAAACGAGGGTATTTGACACTCCCAATACTGTGAAGGACTTCATTGCCTCCAAGTTTGGTAAGGATGAGTGATTACAACACTTGAAACGGGAAGTAAATAGATTTTTCTGAACTTGCACTAATGTTCTGGTAGTTTGATAACGTTCCTTATTTGAATGTTCTGTTTAATAAGTGGTTAAGCAAGATAAATACAGGCTACGAGTTGGCAGGCTCACTTGTAGCTATATTTGACCAAACACTGTACCTCCTTTTTGCTAGGGGTCGAAGTAATTGTTAATTATGAGAGTTTTCTTTTACTTGTTTGTAAATTGTATAACTTACTAGTGTACATACTTCATTCTATGTGTGAATGTAAGTATGTAAGTATGTGTGAATATGTCTGTATATATTTCTATTTTTTCTTAATTTTTCGCTAGTTGTGCGGATTACTTATTATTTTCCTTAATATGGGACTGTGGTTATGACAAGGTGTATCAGGATCTCAGCGGAAGTTACGAAGCTTCGGGCATTTTGCGTTCGTCGATTGGGGACAGCGCAAAGGAAGATGGGTTGGGGGGCGGGAGGATATGTGTTTACTTGTTTTTTTGTTGTTCTTTATTGTTCAATCTTACAGTCAGCAGACAACTTTTTGCTTGTATCTAGTGTGACAGGACAGTTGAATCTCGTTTGGAACATCTATAACCTTGAATGCTGTGATGATGACATCTTCTAATGACACATCTCCCCTTGTGAGTAATGGCTGCCATGTTAATTTTATAAGTTGGAATGTGAAAGGACTGAACCATCCGATCAAATGCAATAAGGTACTTTCTCACCTTCTTCACCTCAAAGCTAATATAGTGTTCTTGCAAGAAACACACCTCAAGAATGTATATCACCCTAGATTAAAGAGGAATTGGGTAGGGCAAGTTTTCCATTCAAAATTTAATGCTAAAGCCAGAGGTACAGCTATTCTTATTAATAAAAACACGCCTTTTATAGTTACTGATACAATAGCTGACTCCAACGGCCGTTATGTAATTGTGATCGGTTCATTGTTTAACATCCCTCTTATTCTGGCAAATGTATATGCTCCTAACTGGGACGATCATAAATTCTTTGACAATTTTCTTCATACTTTACCTCAGGTTAACACTCACCATGTATTACTTGGCGGTGACATGAATACTGTAATGGACCCAATGATGGACCGTTCTTCAACCAAAAAATGCTCAATCTCTAAATCTACCCAAACGCTGCAATCATATTTGCATACATATGGAGTGGTGGATGTTTGGCGATTTTTTAATCCGTCTGTCAAACATTACTCATTTTTCTCACCGGTGCATCAGACATACTCGCGGATAGATTACTTTTTTATGGATAAAAAAATTATTTCCTATGTTAATTCTTGTAAATATGAAAGCATTGTCATATCTGATCATAGTCCATTGATTTTAGAACTAAATTTTCCGAACGAGCCTTTCACTTATTCGTGGAGACTTAACCCTTTACTATTATCAGATAAGACATTTGTGCGGCATATTGCTGCACAAATTGATATTTTTCTAGAATCTAATATTACCCCTGATGTGACATATGGTACTATTTGGGAAAGTTTTAAGGCATTTCTGCGGGGTCATATAATATCATATTGCTCGTACGATAAAAAGCAAAAACAAAAACGCATTCATGAGTTGACAGGCTTAATATCACAGCTGGATGGTCAGCACTCCACTACCCCCTCTCCGGAGTTATACAAACAGCGGTTGATCTTGCAAACAGAATTTAACTTGATTTCAACACAGCAGGCAGAGCGAATGATTCATAAATCTAGAGGGTTGTGGTATGAGCATGGGGAAAAGGCATCTAAACTTTTAGCACATCAGCTGCGCAAATCAGAGTCCGCACAGTTGATATCTGAAATCAGAACCCAAAGTGGGCAGGTCTCCACAAATCCTAAAGAAATAAATGAGAGTTTTCAGTCGTTTTATTCTGACCTTTATAGATCTGAGTCTTTGCAGACACCTGAATTATTTGAAACCTTTTTTGAGGATTTACCTGTTCCGATTTTGGAGCCAGCATCCAGGGATCAACTTGAAGAGCTAATATCTGTTGAGGAGGTTAAATTGGCTATTAGTACGATGCAGAGTGGGAAGTCCCCGGGACCGGATGGTTTCCCCGTTGAATTTTTTAAACTATTTAAAGATAACCTCGCTCCGTTACTAAGGAACATGTATATAGAGTCTTTTAATTCAGAATCCCTTCCCTCTACACTTCGGCAGGCAACAATTTCTCTATTATTAAAATCGAATAAAGATCCACTTGAATGCTCTTCGTATCGACCGATATCACTATTGAATGTGGACTTCAAGATTTTATCAAAATTACTTGCTATGCGTCTTGAACGTTTTTTACCATCTTTGATCTCACCTGACCAAACAGGATTTATCAAGGGTAGGCATGGGTTTTTCAATCTTCGTAGATTTTTAAATATTTTACACACAGAGTCAAAAATAATTCCGGAAATAGCCTTGTCGCTTGATGCTGAAAAAGCATTTGATCGGGTGGAGTGGGACTATTTGTTTTATATTCTCAATAAATTCGGCTTTGGGTCTAAATTCATTTCATGGATTCGATTACTTTACTCATCACCAATGGCGCGTGTCAGGACAAATTCATTGTGCTCTTCCTATTTCCCACTCCACCGTGGTACTAGACAAGGATGTCCTCTATCCCCTCTCCTTTTTGCTCTCTCTATTGAACCCTTAGCGATTAAATTACGGGCAGAAAATGAGGTGAGGGGTGTTTTTAGAGCGGGTCAAGAACACAAATTATCTTTGTATGCAGACGACCTCTTATTATATTTGTCTGACCCTCTGGGCTCTCTTCCCCATGCTTTCACTATCTTCGACCATTTTGGTAGTATTTCAGGTTACAAAATAAACATGCATAAAAGTGAATTGCTCAGAATCAATTCAAAAGCAAACAATATTACCTTTACGAACTTTCACTTTAAAGTAAAATCTGATTATGTTACCTATTTGGGTGTTAAGGTCACCCGAGATTATAAACTACTTTATGACGAAAACTTTATGCCACTTCTCGATAAAACAAAAACAGAGTTGCAGAGATGGAATAATTTACCATTGTCATTGCTTGGTCGTGTTAATTCTGTAAAAATGAATATATTGCCAAAGTACCTTTACCTTTTTCAGTGCATCCCCCTCTATCTTCCCAATAAGTTTTTTGTGGCTCTTGACAAACTTATTTGAGCATTTATTTGGAATGGTAAATCCCCACGGATCCGGAAGGAATTTATGCAGAGACTAAAGCCATCAGGTGGTCTTGCCCTACCAAACTTTCAATTTTATTACTGGGCAGCAAATCTACGCAGCATTCTTTATTGGGCCGGTGATTCAATTTCAAAAACTCCTTCGTGGGTTCATATTGAGTCTTCCAACTGTGGGAAGACCTCTTTACTAGCATTGTTAAGTTCAGCACTTCCGTTGGAATTACATCAATATAAAGGTAACCCAGTGCTTTATGACTCACTTAGAATATGGGTGCAATGTAGAAGGAAATTTGGCTTACATACAATGTCAAGTAAAGCTCCCTTGTGTTCAAACCACATGTTTCCACCATCCATAGTTGACGATGCTTTTCAGATATGGCGCGACCGGGGACTACAGAGGTTTAGGGATCTTTTCGTAGATGGAGTATTCGCGTCGTTCTCACAGTTGAATGAACTTCATAATATTCCACGGTCACATTTTTTTCGCTATCTACAAATTCGTCATTTCATAAAAAGTAAATATCCCTCTTTCCCTAATATGCCAGAGAAAACGACTTTAGATGAAATCTTGGATATAAATATTTCTAAAAAAGGGACTATTAGAGTGATCTACAGTATTTTGTTGAGTTTTCAATCCACATCGCTCTCTATTATAAAATCACACTGGGAACAAGATCTGGCAATGAACATAACTGACAGTCTTTGGGAAGATATACTCCAAAGAGTGCACTCCTCTTCTATATCCATATGTATATATGGTTTTATGTAATTAGTATCGAATAGTCTTGTCTTAGCTCCTTTTATAAACTTATTTAAAAGTGTATTAGCCTTACTAGGTGTAAATTGTTCTAGGATTTTTTAACAACTAATACTGTAATATTAACTTTAAAGTGCTGGTATCTGCAATGAACCTCGATGTTAAAATAATGTTGATGACGATGAAGTGTGAGTGAATGATTGAGTGTCAGAGAATGTATGAAAACTGTTGCACTGTAAATAATGCACGTTGTACTCCCCCTGTCCCTGATCCAGGACTGCAGATGGAAATTAGCTTGCATAGCTATAATCTGGTGCAATCATCTTTGCCCTCGAGCATAATGTCATTGTACATGGTCCTGCTCAAATAAATAAATAAATAAATAAATATTTGTGTTAGGCATGGACTCCTTCAATTTAAGGTCCTTCATCGTTTGCATATTTCAAAGGAAAAACTAGCAAAATTTTACCCTGGTACAGATTCGCTCTGTAACCGCTGTAAATCTGATACCGGCTCACTCATACACACATTTTGGTCGTGCCCTAAACTTACAAGTTATTGGACTTCAGTGTTTCACATTCTCTCCAAGGCATATAAAATTAAACTTGCCCCCAATGCTTTGACAGCACTCTTTGGAGTACTACCCCCTGATACTTCCATTCCAAAATATCACTCTCATGCTGTGGCCTTTGCCTCTCTGTTAGCACGGCGCCTTATTCTTTTGAGATGGAAACAAGAGATCCCCCCCACACATGACCATTGGGTCACAGACCTCATGAAGTTTTTGCATATTGAAAAGATGAGATGTACACTTGCAGGCTCAAATGTGAAATTCGACAAGATATGGCAGCCATTTCTGGGATACATGGAAATATATACATTTTCCAATATATCATGATATAACTATTCACAGGTTGGGTTACTAATTGGAGGAGAATTTAACATTTTGTCACTTTCAAGTTTTAAGGTACTTTACTGTCTGTCTTAAGCATTGTCTGTTGCAATCACTGTATTTCTGTTGTTGACCTTATTGTTTTGTTATTGTTTTGTTGTTGTTTTTTGTTTTTTTAAACAATTATTTATAATTTCTATATTATTATTATTACTGATATTTGTGTATGTTTGTATTGTCGGGGTTGTTATCTACAAAAAAAAAAGCATAAATGTAATAAATGTAATTATGTACAATTTGTAACTTGCAATTTGATAATCATAAATAAAATTATGAAAAAAAAAAAAAAAAAAAAAAAAAGAATGTCTTTAATGGACTACAGCCCTAACAAACACTTCACTCCCCTCTGTCCCGTCCAGGGCGCTTCTCCTCACCCTGCCCCGTTGCTCCCTGATCCTGTCACTCTCTGCCCCTGTCACCCCTGCTTCACTCTCCTCCTCGCTCCGCCCCGTCGCTGCAGCTGAGGCGCTGGTGCAGACTCCCCCGCCGCTCTGGGCCCAAACGCCCGGCTGTGTTTACGCTGCGACACATGTAAACACACACACACTCCGAGCCCGGCCCTGCGTCCCTCGCGTCGCTGTAATTACGTTTCAGACCTCAAACGCATCCTCACGTCACGCCCTGTATTTACTGCACTTTGCGCCGCTTTACTGCACAGAGTGATGGACGCTCAGGACGCCGAGGTCTTTGAGGAGCTGCACCGTCGCCTTTCATTTGTCTGCAGAGGAAAACGCCGCATTTGTGAAACACGAGTCCTGCGCTGTCGTTGTGGAGCTCTGTGATGATCTCGAACGTCATAATTCTGCTACATTAACCCCTAAACCCTAAACACGGGCTGTAAATGTGTTAGTTGCTCGCACATGGCTGCAATTAGCTTAAGTACGGTGTTTATGTGTTGGGCTTTCTTAACGCGTTTGACTGAGTGCTACCGAGCAATAAAAATAAAAAATAGTTTTAAGGGAGTGCGATCTCTCATAAAATAGTTTGGTCTGCGATTTATTTTCATCACAAGCTTGGAATTTAGTGCTTTTTTTTTACTGATTCACTGCAAATTGACCAGAAATAGTAAAGGATAATGCGATAAAAAGGAATATATTGATACAAAGAAAGAGGACATCGTCTGAGTCTCTAGTTTCACCAAAAATGACAAGCCCTCAGAGGTTAAAGGTCAGACAGTATTAAACATGTCCGGCTCAGTCCCTCCTCAGGACAGGCCTCAAGGGAGAGAGAAACTCGCTGCAGAACAGTGGATTCTACTGTTTTCAAATGTTGTTGCTGCTCCTTAACTTGGTTGTTGCTCTGACAAACCTGTGAGCTGAGCGTCTTTGTGATTCAGACCAAAAGAAAATCAACTGAGCGAAAGGTTTTGATAAGATAAGATAAGAGATCCTTTATTTGTTCCACAATGGGGAAATTCCACTGTTGCAACACACAGTTTAGAACAGGAATGAATGAAATAGGTGCATGCAATAAAAATAGGATAAATAAACATGGTAATAAAAATACAATATAAAGTATAAAGTGCACACTCTTATTTACAGTAAAATGGCAGCTAAAGTGGCTTAAGTGTATTGTTATATACAGTAAGTGACTAAAAGTTTGAATAGAAACTTTCATTAAAGACGTCAGTTTGCAACAAGAACTGTGCTTTTTGCTGAAGTCTTCCTCTGAATGGGGCCTGATGAAGCTGAAGCTGCTCCGATGTTCATAATATTAGACACATATAACAATACAATCCAAATCAGAGCGATGAGGAAAGAGGTCAGTTGGTATAAAAATGAAGAATTCAAAGCAAAATATGCTGCTTTGAATGCTCTAAATTCCTGAAAATGTGGCCCATCATCAGTGAACCCATGAACAGATCAAACACAGGGCAAACTATGGCCCGAGGGCCGAAGACGGCCCTCAGTTCAACTTGTGTTGGCCCTCAGGCCTCCTTGGCCCAAATGATCCTAAGCAGAGAACGACCCGCAGTAAATGTGTTTATTTTCTTTGCACGGCTGATTGAGGTCCAGAGAAAACAATGGCTGATATGTAGGAACTATTAATAATCATTTGAGAAACATTTTGTGCAACATTTGTTCCCTCTACGCAGTAAAGTTTTGAACGTACACTGAACTGTACATGTATGAGAAGCTCTTTAGAGAGGGTTATTTATCCACTTCAATATAACAGAGTGACTGTCTGCAGGTCAAAGTCAGACAGCACAAAACCAAGGCACTCTGTCCACTTTAGAAAAGTTAAAAAGCCTTTATTCCATCTTGGCTGTTAACGATTAAAAACTTTGTGTATTTTTGGACAGCTGGTCGAACAAAACAAAGACATAAAACAAATATCTGCTAGATATATATATCTGCCAATCGATATCTAGACCTGAGTAGGACATCTTTTCTACCACTGTAATCCCTTCAACATAATGTGCCACAAATTAAATGAATGTTCCAGGCCTTTATTAAAGCGATGGCTCTGACAAAATGCACCAAAGTGTGAGATTCACTGAATGAAGCACCAGCCTGTGACGCTTTGTCTGGAATATGTTCATTGTGTGGACGTTTGGACAGTCCCAGCCAAACACAACAATTAAACCACAGCCTAAATCTTAAACAATCAAATATGGAAATTAAATATTCCAACAATCCATAATGATTCGGGCGGAGGAGGTGTTTGACAGTGTTATTTGGATGTTCTTCTGTTTTCCTGTCAGATCTGCAGAGTTCCTGAGCTGCTCCTGATGCCGCGGAGCATGAGGTCACTGTGAACATTCCTCTGATAACATAAACTCACAGGGGCCCTGAACGCAGCGCGGTGTGTTCACTGACATCACTGAGATAAACTCAGATCTGTGTTTACATCAGCGCTAATGGAGCTGCTCTGACAGAGCCGCAGCAGAACAACAGCATCAGGTTTGAAGGAGTTTAACAGGACAAGCTCCTCACGGCTTGTTCTCAGTGATTCTACGAGATTAAATGAAATGAAAAAAAGAAAGAAAAACAATTAAACTAATCTTAAAATGTGTTTAAATGTGTTAAATGCTCCAGTGATAATGCTATGGCTTTAAACAGCGCCTTTCAAGAATCGTAATTCGGTTTAGACTGAACCATTCACTCACACCCCGGGGCAGAAATATGTCTTAATATGTTTGCTGAATAAACAGTAAATGAACAAAAGAAAGGTAACTGTGATGATTAAAACTATGGCTAAAGTCACATACCTTTGGGTGACACGCTGGTGCAGCGGTTAGGGCTCTTGCCTCAGCAAAAAGGCCCTTAGCTCGACTCCTGGTGTGGGGCTCTTCTGTGAGGAGTTTGCATGTTCTCCCTGTGTCTGTGCAGGGTTCCTCTGTGACTAAAAACTCCTCCCTCTGGAGCCAGGACTCCGTGGAAAAGACATTCTAAATCTCAGAGGGACTTTCATGATTAAATAAAGGTCAATAAAATTAAATACAACATTTGTGTTGACTAAAACATGGATAAATTCAATTTTGCCAAAGGGAAAAAAAACATAAATGGAAGGGCTTGGTGGACACTTTTCAATCAGAGGTCTTAATTAGAAAAATCTTTTTTATCCACAGGTTCCAGAATGATCAAATATTTGGACTGCTGCCAAAGCGATAAACAGTTTAAAACAAAAATATTATCTCTTTTGAATGAAGAAAAAGATCTCAAATGTTTCATGTAACTGGAACCCCATGAGTAGAACATAGACAATAATATAATTTTACAGACAGAATCAGGTGAACATCCCTCACCTTCAGCGCTCACCTGTGGACCATAAACATCTCCATCTCCATTCAGCACAACTCCTCCTGTGACCTCCTGTGACCTCCTGTGACCTCCTGTGACCTCCTGTGACCTCCTGTGACCTCCTGTGACCTCTGAAGTGTCTGATCGGCTCCTGACGCTCTGCTCTGGAGGAGGGTTTCATGCAGGACACACTGTGGGCTCTTTACGGCGGGTCGTGGCTCAGAATTCCAGGATTTCAGAAGGAATTTACTGTCCGTTCATTCACGTCACTCCACATTTTACAGACCCTTAAAGGCCCCGTCGTAAGAATGTTCAAAATTACAAAATGGAGGCGACCAGAGGCAAAATTAAGGTGAGACACAACAGGTGAACTGGAAATAATCTTAAATTGAAAGATATCAATTTGAAACTTCTGCTGTAGTTTACTCTCATAAATGTAAGAAAAAACGTGTTACACGTACATTAAAGTCCATATGACAGGTTCAACGCCACATTTCACTAAAACGTTGTGAACATGATTATATTTAAGATTTTTCTAAAAAAATGTTCCCATTTGTTGTCAGTTTGACAGTTTTTGTAATGTTTAAGAATAACAATAATAATGCATTATACTTATGTAATGCTTTTTGGACACTCAAAGACGCTTCACTTTCACTCACTCCGCACTTGATGGTGGCAAAGTTATGATTTGACAAATGCACTTGATAACAACAGTATGACAACATACTGTAACATGTGTCATTCACCCGCTATAATCATGTGCAATACTGTAACATGTTCCATTCACCTGCTATAATCATGTGCAATACTGTAACATGATAGTCACTTACTGTATATAACATACACTTAAGCCACTTTAGTTACCATTTCTTCTGTAAATAAGAGTGTGCACTTTATACTTTATATTGTATTTTTATTACCATGTTTATTTAATAAAAATTGCATGCGTCTATTTCATTCATTCCTGTTCTAAACTGTGTGTTGCAACAGTGGAATTTCCTCATTGTGGGACAAATAAAGGATCTCTCATCTCATCTCATCTCATCTCATCTTATTTTCAACGGGACGTCGCTTTTTGATGACATCACAGAGGGTTTCCATTTCAGAACTCAGCACTACTTCCTGTATTTTTAAACTTCAAAACTTCTTCGCAAACTGCAACTTCAAATGTGTAAAACTGCAGCAAATATTTACCACAGGTGCCCTCCCACCAAATATTGACTATAATATAACTAATAATGCAAGTTTGTGGTGAGTGTGTGCATCTATCAGTATCGCATCGATCAAGTGGCAATTTATACATAATGGGTTGCACTGTGGCAGAGTGGTTAGCGCTCTCGCCCCCCAATAAAGACATTATGTGTGTGTTAACTCTGCGACTGGCCCAGGGTGTGCCCCGCCTAAGGCCCAAAGTCACTGGGAGAGGCTCCAGACACTTGCGACCTCTAACAGGAACAAGCGGGAGAAAATGAATGAATGAAAGTTGAAAATAAAAAATTAAAAGTGTTAAGTGTCTCAATATCAATTACGTTTTTTGGAATTTGTCAGACTTAAATAAATCTGTAAATTATAAAATTGACTGCATTTTTTGTAGTTTTCTGTGACATTTATTTATTTGTGATAGTCTTTTTCCTGCTATTAAAAGTACCTTCTAAAAGTATCCATCAGTTGTTCCCACTGCGTTCTATGTCCCAGATTCATAGTTTTAAATTCAAGTGTGACGTTTAAATTGAACATAATTGACACAGTACTTTATCATTCTCTGTTTGGGATTTACAGTTGGATTGACGCTCACAGTTTCTACATTTTTCCAACAGAATTCTTTCCGAGCTTGAGATTTTGTGTATGTAGTCGGTGTGTGAGCTTGGGGAGAAGAAAGAGAGAGCGATGGAGAGAGAAAGAGGTAGATAGAGAAGGAGAGGGAGAGAAAAAAGAGAGAGAGAAAGAGAGAGGGAGGAGACATGTGGCGACAGGTTCAGAGCTCAGACACTGTGTGGATCGGTCCATGTGGTGTGCCATAGAGAGGGGGGAGAGAGAGAGAGGGAAGAGAAAAAGAGAGAGAAAGAGAGAGGGAAGAGACAGAGGGATAAGAGAAAAGAGGGCGAGAGAAAAAGGGAGACAGAGAGAAGGAGCAAGAGAGAGAAAGAATGAATGAGGAGAGAGAGAGGGAAAGTGCAAGAAATAGTTAGAGAAAAAAGAGAGAAAAATAGGGAGAGAGAGAAAGTGAGACAGAGAGAGAGAAGGAGAAAGAGAGAAAGAAAATGAGGGAGAGAGAGAGAATGAGAGAGAAAGGAAAGAGAGAGAAAGAATGAGGGAGAGTGAGAGAGACAAAAAGAGTGAGAGATAGAAAGAAAATGAGAGTTGAGAGAGAGACATAGAGAGAAAGAGAGAGAGTTAGAGAGTGAAAAGAGAGAGAAAATAGGGAGAGAGAGAAAAAGAGAGCGAAAGTGAAACATAGAGAGAGAGAGGAGAAAGAGAGAGAAAAGAATGAGGGAGAGACAAAGAGAGAACGGAGAGAGAGAAAGAATGAGGGAGAGGGAGAGAGATAAAGAGAGTGAGACAGAGAAAAAAATGAGAAAGAGAGTTCGAGAGAGAGAGAGAGAGAGAGAAAGAAGGAGTGATTGTCTCTCTCTTGTAAAGAGAAAGAGTGATAGAGAAAAAGAGAGAAGGTTAGAGAATGAGAAAGAGAGAGGGAAAATGAGGGAGAGAGAGAGAATGAGAGAGAAAGGAAAGAGAGAAAGAATGAGGGAGAGTGAGAGAGACAAAAAGAGTGAGAGATAGAGAGAAAATGAGAAAGAGAGTTAGAGAGAGACAGAGCGAGAAAGAGCGAGTTGGAGAGTGAAAAAGAGAGAGAAAATAGGGAGAGAGAGAAAAAGAGAGCGAAAGAGAAACATAGAGAGAGAGGAGAAAGAGAGAGAAAAGAATGAGGGAGAGACAAAGAGAGAACGGAGAGAGAGAAAGAATGAGGGAGAGGGAGAGAGACAAAGAGAGTGAGAAACAGAGAAAAAGTGAGAGTTAGAGAGAGAAAGAGAGAGAGAGAAAGAAGGAGTGATTGTCTCTCTCTTGTAAAGAGAAAGAGTGATAGAGAAAAAGAGAGAAGGTTAGAGAGTGAGATGAGTCTCTCTCAGCTCGTGCCGCTCTCTCAGTTCAGCTCAAACCAGAGTAAAGCCCGAGTCTGTCCTGGACTCAGACGTGGAGCGCTTTCACAGCCGTCACACATGATTTTCTAATCCAAACTCAGAGTCTCTGAGGAGCAGGAGCTGGAACAACAGACACTTTTCCCTCAAACGCGTCTTATTTAGTCTGAGGCCACTGAGCGCCGCGGCTAAGCTAACGCGCGCTAACACCGGGAGCTAACGTGGGCCGAGGCTACGGGTTTTAGAGGTGGGAAATACATCCAAATGTAGATAATATTGTGAATGTTGTTGTAAAATTTGAATGTTGAGACCTCTGGGCGTCCGTGGGTTGGGGATGATTATTATTGAATATTACAATTTCTTACAATCCCAAACACACATTGTTTTTGATGTAAACAACTGCACCAAAGCAACGAGGATTACGAGATATTAAAGTGCGTATGACAGGTTTGTATGATTCTGTAATTTTGACTTTATTCAGTGTATTAATACGACTTGTAAATATAAATTTTAGTTTATTTATTTGAAGAACAATTCAAAGTATTTTACAGAACAGAAGGCTAACAACAACAAATGTTCCTGGTTACCTTTCAAAACCCTTTCAAAGGGAAAATATTCTGCATTTTTCATATCGTTACTGGACTTTAAACATGCTCGAGTACCTTACATTTGCCATCTCATCTAAAAAAAAAAAAACACTTAATGAACAAGTTTCTCGGCTGTCTGCAATGACATTTACTGAGTGCATCCAACCAGCAGATGGCACCTATAGCATTTACACAATGTAGTTATGTTTAATACAAACGACGATTAGCCTAGCAATAGCGGTTATTGTGTTTAGAGGCAGAAGTGCTCAGAGTGAGTCGGGCGATGATTTAAGGATTTAAAACAACATAAGATTCTCAGACACAGATAAGTGACGTTTAAAAGCTAAAAAATAAAACGTCCCAGAACCAGGGGAGTTCAGCAGGAGGTGTTTTTGACACTTGGAGGGAGAGGATTTTCAAATAAACATTCCTCAAAACAGCGTGAATGCAGCTAAATTCAACTCCAGGTGTGTTTTTGATGACGGGACATTGTTAGAACATGGTTAAAAGCTCAAAAAGTCACTGCAGCAGAATTTTTGTCCTTTAAGTAAGTGGTTCTCAAACTAGGGGTCGGGACTCCAATGGGGGTCACGAAATGATTTCCTGGGTCCCCAGATGATGGGGAAAAATGTATACAATAGTGTTAAAGAAGGCTTGACACCCTTCAAATGCAGTGGTAAATGTAGATTCCTATTTTTTGGCCTATTAAAGTCATTTTTCAAACATTAGATTTAAGGCAAATTTATTACTTTTTTGTGTTTGGGGGTCGCGATTGTGATCTATTGTTATTTTTGGGGATCGCGACTGAAAAAGTTTGAGAACCACTGCTTTAAGTCAATGATTTTATTTTTGGTGACAACAACATCACAACTTTTGGCGATAAAAGCGTGTCATAACCCCCTAACACAAGCACCGAGGACCACATGAACGCAGCATTATCCCCGTGTTTACAGCACAAAATCCACCAAAGTACAGTGTTTACTCAATCAAACGTCTGTATCTCAGTTATGGCAAAAGAAAGAGGGAGAAAACGAGCCGTTCCACCTGGTCCTGCTGCACACGCCTCGCTCGCTCCTGTTTACCCAAGACTCGCCTCTTTCCACTTGTGCAGCCCGACACCAAACACTCGCGCTTCACTTATCGCTCGCTCAGACGCCGAGGCTGAAGAGGCAGGTCTATAAACGGCACAGGAATCCGGCCGTGCTGGAACAGTCCGAGCCGAGGAGGAGAAAATAAGCAGAGGTGAAGCCGCTGGAAAAGTGTCTAAGTGTTTTGGTTTGAGTCATGAGGACGTTTAAGGTCCACGCGACAGGTTAGAGCCTCGATTTTTAACCAGTGCCGGGGAACACTAGTGTGCCTTGAGAAAATGTCCAGTTTGAGTTCACAGATTCACAAATGCGGATTTAATGAATTAATTTACCTTTATGGAGTGTCCTGAGCAACATTTGCACCAAAAAAAGAACGCAAAACCATCACTATTACCACATTTAAAGAACTAGACAGTGCCACAGACATTATTTGCCTCATTATATACAACATTTTGAACTAAATGGTCTGATTTGGTCATGTTTTAGTGTTAAGTGGCAGCTTTTAAACCTAAAACGTGTGCCACAACATGAAAAAAAACATGAAAAACATTGCTCTAGACTAAATACTTAACAATGACACCAGTATTTGACCTGTTTAAAGGCGCTTTACCCATTATTTTTCATATAAGAAAGTCAAATCAGCTCTGCCTCAGCTTAGACATGGTGTAGAAGCATCTATTTGGGTCAAAATGATGCCACTGTGTGCTGTCTGTGCAATTATAGAGCGTAGAACCTTTAAGGATGTTTAATGCCTTGATTTTCAACCAGTTTGCCTTGAGAAAATGTCCAGTTTGAGTTCACAGATTCACAAATGTGGATTTAATGAACTAATATATGTTTTTGGAGTGTCCTGAGCAAGGGACCTCAAGGGGTACGTGAGCAATTACCAGGGGGCACTTGGGAGGGTTTCAGGTTTTAAAAGAAGATGAAATGAACTTTAATCTGAATAAAAAAGTGTCATTGGTTGTGTAGTGATATCCACATTAATAACAGGAATTAACACTGGCTGGAGCGGGCAATATGAGCCGTTGATTCCGGTCAGAGAATCAAAAGGAGACTGGCTTATTTGAGAATGTCTTTATATCAATAACTCACACAAAACGTGGCGCTGCCGAACGATTAGCGTATAGGAGTGTTCTGAGCAAGGGACCTCAAGGGGTACGTGAGCAATTACCAGGGGGCACTTGGAATGGTTTCAGGTTTTAAAAGAAGATGAAATGTACTTTTATCTGAATAAAAAAGTGTCATTAGTTGTGTATTTATGAGTATATTGTACTATAAATATGATTAAAACAAACATATAGTAGTAATAACTTTTATTCTTCAAAATTGAGTTCTGGTCGTTAAAGGCAACTTGACTGACAGTTTTTTTTTGTCATTTATCCTGTGAGTTCTGGTCAAGCAACGTTTACCAGGTACAAAAGTGCAAAAAGCGGCAAAAGTGGGCGGGGCAGAATAAGGTGAATTCACCTTATTCTGCCCCGCCCACTTTTGCCGTTTTTTGCACTTTTGTTGTAAACGCACTTCCGTTTGACGAGAACTCTGTTAAAGCTAATGACGAACGAGGGAAAAGTCTCGCCGCTAAAATGTTACATAAAGTAGATTGATTTGTGTAAAATGTTTAATGAACACGAGCAACAACAAGTCACAACGCAACGATTTCCTGAAAACATCTTTTTAGTCCATGTAGAACTTATTTTCTGTTGAGCGGTCAATAGAAGCTTTTTGATTGCAAAAAATGAACTATGGAGAAAAAAATAAAAAACAAAACAGTCTTTTCAGCAGGTGTAAAACCATAAGAAAATATACTTTTACTTTTCAGTCCAGTTAAAAAAAATGTAGAAAGTCCAGATACACGCTCTGAAAAAGTGCTGTAAAACATAAAACAGACGTGTTTTGAGGTTTTACAGGGGACATAAATTTGCATAACTTGTATATCTTTAGATTTATGTAAAAACAAGGACCTGGTTTGGCTTCTTTGATGACATTCGTTCTTTGGCAGGTTGTAGGCTCTGGTCGATGTAATTGTGTGACATTTGTGTGACTGTAGTTCAGATCCCGGAGGTCGGAGTGAGACGTTTGCAGCTCGGTTCAGGGTCTCAGTGTCAGACGGTGTTGAAGTTCCGTTTGTAGCTGGTGATAATCTTTTATTTGTCGCATTAAGCTGCTCTAAATCTGTCTGAGAACGGAGAAAGTTCTGCTCTGTACCCCAGAGCAGAGGCCTCGTGACACAGATCTGTGAAGAAACAGGATTTATAACTGAGAGAGGGGGAGAGGGGGGAGGAGAGAGAGGGAGAGAGAAGAGAGGGAGAGAGGGGAAAGAGAGGGGGAGAGAGAGAGAAAGAGAGGGAGAGAGGGGGATAGAGAGAGAGGGGGGGAGAGAGAGAGGGAGAGAGGGGGAGAGGGAGAGAAAGAGAGGGAGAGAGAGGGGAGAGAGAGAGGGAGAGAGAGAGTGAGGGGGAGAGAGAGAGGAAAGAGAGAGAGGGAGAGAGAGAGAGAGAGAGAGAGAGAGAGAGAGAGAGAGGGGGAGAGAGAGAGGGAGGGGAGGAGAGAGAGAGAGAGAGGGAGAGAGAGAGGGAAGAGGGGGAGAAAGAGAGGGGGGAGAGAGAGGGGGAGAGAGAGAGGAGAAAGAGAGGGGGGAGAGGGGGAGAGAGACAGAGAGAGAGGGGAGAGAGAGAAGAGAGGGGGGAGAGAGAGGACAGAGAGAGAGAGAGATAAGAGAGAGAGAGCGAGAGAGGGGGGCATACAGACAAAGAGAAAGAGAGATAGAAGAGGGAGAGAGAGAGATAGAGGGGGAGGGAGAAGAGAGAGAGAGAGAGAGCCAGAGGGGGGTAGGAGAGAGAGAGAAAGAGGGGGGGCACACGGAGGGAGGGAGAGAGAGACAGGGGAGAGACAGAGGAGGAGAGAAAGAGAAAGCGAGAGAGAGAGTACACAGAGAAAGAGGGGGGAGAGAGAGACAGACTGAGAGAGGAGAGAAGGGAGAGAGAGAAGAGAACAGAGAGAGAAGGGTGGAGAGAAGGGAGAGCAGAGAATAGAGGGAAAGAGAGAAAAGAGAGAATGGGGATTGAAGAGAAAAGATAGAGAGAAAAAAGAGAGAGAGAAGAGAGTGAGCAGAGAAAAGAGGGATAGCGAGTGAAAAGATAAAAAGAGAGAGGGAGAAAAGAGAGAAAGAGAGCAGAAAAGAGAGAGAAAAGAAAGAGAAAGAAGAGATGAGAAAAGAAAGAAATAAGAGAAAAGAGAAGAGAAAAGAAAGAGAGGAAAGAGAGAGAAAAGAGAGAGGAGAAAACGGAGAGAGGGAAGACAACACAGTGAAGAGGAGGTAATGAGAGGCAAAGAGAGAGAGGGGAAGAGTGAGGAAGACAGAGACATGGGGTGGGGGTGATAAAAGAGAGAGAAAGAGAGAGAAGTAGAAAGACAGAAAGAATAGAGAGAAAGAGAGAGGAGAGAGCAGAGAATAGAGGGAAAGAGAGAAAAGAGAGAGCGAAGAGAAAAGAAAGAAAAGAGAGGGAGAGAGAAGAGGAAATAGAGAAAAGAGAGAGAGAGGGAAGAGAAAAGAAAAAGGGAACGAGAGAGAGGGAGAGATGTAGAGAAATAAAGGAAAAAGAAAGAGCAACGAGACTGAAAGAAAAGTGAAGGAGACGGAGAGAAAGAGACAGAAACAGAGAGATGTGAGACAGAGAGAGAAAAGAGGGGAGAGAACAGAGAGAGTAAGAGAGAGAGAGCGATAGAGAGAGTTCCCCAGACGCACAGTTCAGTTTCAGGTCGGCTGTACGTCCTGCTGAGAGAGAGATGGACTTTAACTCAAACACAAATGAAAGTTGTCATTGGAACGAACAAACACAGGACATTTCGGACACGATTAAATCCAAATAAACTGCGAAAACAAAGTGAACGAGTGAAAACAGGATTCTCCAAAGAATAAAGAGTTTGTGACCCGACGTTTGGAGGTTTGAAAAGTTGGATCCTGCGTCGTCAAACGTTCAGGAAACCAAAATAAATCATAACGTTCTGCTCTCAGTCCAACTCTTCAGACAAAAGTTCTTAGAAAGACTTTGAACGTTGTATCCATTCCTCTCTCTCGTCTCCTCCCACTCTCTCTCTGCCCCTTTATCTATTTTGTCTCTCTCTTTCTCTCCTCTCTCTCTTCCTTCCTTCCCCTTTATTTCTTCTGTCTCTCTCTCTTCCCTTTCCCTCTTGTCTCTCTCTTTCTTACCCTTGCTCTCTTCTGTTTCTCTCTCTTCCCTTTCTCTTTTGTCACTCTCTTTCTCTCTCCTCTCTCTCTCTTCCACCTTCTCTCTTCTGCCTCTTTCTCTCTTCTCTCTCTTTCCCTTTCGCGTTTCTGTCTCTCCCTTCTGTCTCTCTGCTCTCTCTCTCGCTTCCCTTTCTCT
>CM033621.1:41121629-41291470 GCA_019453435.1 Rhinogobius similis
AACTGTCGCGACAAACAGATTTATAATTTAACGTTTATGCAGTTGGAAGGACAAAAATGAGACAGATGTTATACAAAATGGACATTCAAGAGCTGTTAAATGTCCCACTCAAAGTTGTGATTAAAGCCTTTATTTGTCCTGAACATACTTTACTTCTTAATCAAAAAACAAAAACAAAACGATGACCACAGCCAACTTTACAGAACGAGTAGGTGACATTAACATTCTTTGCCACAATATGCCATATTTTTGACTAAATAGTCTGATTTGGGAACAGGGCTGCACACTTAAGAGAAATCGAATAAAAATAAAAGAAAATTATTATGTATTTTTCATTGTGTTTCAGCCTTTAAAGGACCCATATTCTGCTCTTTTCCCCTTTACACAGTCTATTCTAAGGGCTTTGTTGATACATTTTCTCGTTGTGTAATATCCATAACATAACAGTTTCCAAAAAACACCCATTTCTTGGACTGGCCCCCCTCCTTGCAAAAGCAAACGGCTCACTCTGAGATCTGACCCCCCCGAACAGAGAGCAGGCTGCCTCCCCCGCCCAACCCACGCGCCTCCCCCGCCCAACTCGTGCCGAAGCCTAGAGTGGAGATGGTGCATGCGCCGTGTGCTCCGGTAAACAGCGATACACAAACACTGAATAAACCTTTTCTCCTCCTGACGGTGCGTCGTGCTGAGTCCTACGTCCTGGATCTGACCTGGAGTTTGACGTGCTCCAGGGCCTCAACGACGGACGTTGCCGTTTGGTAAATAACAAGCTAACTCTTCGATCTGTCGTATCCATCGTGTAATTACTGTGTAGCATTAGCATTAGCTGTTTTTATTCTTGCGGCTGCGCGCTTCCTGGAGGCGTGGCTTAAACACCGCGTCATCCTGGTGAAGCCGCGTCATCTTAGTGAGGAGCCCCCGTCTGCTGCTCAGCCTAGGGGGACGGAAAAGACAGTTCTCTAGTGAAAACATGAGGGAATCAATCAAAAAACCACTTTGGGCACAACATACGAGGCCCAAATAGCACTGGAGGAAGGTTAAAACCTCTGAAAAGTCCATTTTGCATGATATGGGACCTTTAAACCTGTCCTTGAGTGTTTTCAATTTGACATGTCATGTTTTAGAGCTAAAAATAAAATGCTTTTACAAAGAAAAATATAACTTAATCACTGCGTTTGGGAGATGCCATTTTGACTTAGCTGTGGCTCCATCTACTGGCTCTAGAGGCAATTACACACATGTAAATATATACCCAGAATACACTGCAGTAAAGAGTGGATCTGATGAAGATGTAGTTATCATTATCATTATCGTTCAAAAGGTCAAGTGCCGCAGTATCTTTACAACCAAAAACTGTGCCGTGACTCAGAAAATGTTGATGTAGTTAGTTTAGTGATTCATGCACGGTTGAGTAATCTTTATTCTCCTGAAATCAAGACGCCGTGACTCAGACTTTCTCTGATACGTGCGCACCGTGACGGATTTACTTTGTTTTCCTTTTTTTCTTAAACAGTGATACAAACACAAGACTCAGCCGTGTCCTGTAGACGTTCTGGATTCAAATGTTGTGCTGAATCTGATTTGAATCTGAGCTTTTGTAAAATGACAGAACAGGTCACATTAATCTGACTTCTGCGCTGAAATTAAACACGAGAGACTTTTTACACGGGAAAAGACAGGAATTAAACCTTCAAACGTCAGCAGTGACGCTAGAAAGAGCAAAAAAAAAAGACGGAATTGGTTTTGTAAAAGTGTAAGACAAAATATCAACTGATTTAAAGTCTACATGACAGATTAGACGTCACATTTCACTAAAACGTAGTGAACATTATTATATTTAAAGTTTTACTAAACATTTTGCCAATTTGTCCCCAGTTTGAGAGTTTTCCTAATGTTTCTAACGTCACTTCCTGGTTGGACATGAGCAGCAAATATGACACAGTTAGAGGTAATTCTACAGCCGTTACTGTAGCAACCATTTTCAAAACAAGGACCAAAATCCACATAAATTACACAATAGTTACGATTTTACAAATAATAATACCTGATAACAGCTTTATTTTGTTGAATGACACTTTAAAGTATCAAAAAGTTGTGTCAGTTGTGTGTGAATTGTATTTTTCACGGCGCGTCGCTTTTTGATTGGGATTCCGTCAACTTTTCTGCGTTTGCCTTTTTCCGTCTCTTTCTCATGGATGTATTAAATGAACTGGATAAGCCACGCCCCCTCTGGCCGTGTGAGGTACTGCAGCCTCTTGGAACCAGCCTTTTTCTAAAATTGCTCATTATAATTGCAGACAGTACTGAATTATTATCAGTATTTAAATAAAATAGAAGAAAATGTTCTTTTCTACCGTTTCTAAAATCACAGAAATTACCGTTTTTATATGAAGCGGGGGATTGTCGTCACGTGGCGCCCTAAAGCAAAGATGGCAGCCTCCATATCTCCATATCAGGAAGTAAATGCGGAAGTAAGAAACTTTTTCTCCATAGGGATAAACAGGGCGGCCATTTGGATTCATCTTGCAGGTTTTATTATAGTTCTATGCTCTTTCTACGTAAAGCTAATGCTGCGTTAAAGCAATAAACAGGAAGTTGCTCTTCAAAATAAAAGCGTTCTCTCAAAAACAGGAAGTTAACTGTTACTTTGTGAATATTGACAAAGTATGAAATAAAATACAACTACAGTTTTTAGCAATGGAAAAATACACTGTTGGTTCTTTACATTCTGTGTCATGTGACAAAAGCACGACTCCTGCCGGTTTTGTCCCATTTTCTTCTCCAAACTTGACACTTTAGGCTGTTTGTGTTCACACATGAAAACTGATTTGAGTCACATTTTATTCATCCAAAAAAGTCTGATTTGTTTAAAAAAAAGACCGAATTGAGCGTCAAAACCTGCGTCTAAACGTAGCTCTGACTTTTCCCGCGGCACGACCTCAGCCCTTTCCACCCGTCAGATGTTTTACTGCAGAGGTCGGATTAGGGAGGGCATCTGGAGCAAAACCTGTGTCAAATTAATTAGCAAACCGCTTCAGACGAGGAGCAGACGTCAGAGGCAGGAGGGGAGAGCCCAAAGGGTAAAAAAACGTGAGAAACGACGCAATTACTGTAGCCTTTTTCTAATTAGTTTGATTTTGTTTATCCAAAGCAAATGAATAGCGATCTATTTGAATTAGAAACAGTTAACATAAATATGCAAATGGTAATTGGAATGGAAAAAAAGGTAACAAAATATATTTAAATTGGGTCAGTATTTAATTTGACAGGTTTTGTTTTTTAATTTTCAGCAGATATTTTGGCAAATTGTGGCATTTCCAGACTGTAATCAACAAAATAAAAAACTAAAATGCAGTTATATCTTGAGGTAAAATCATGTAAAAGTAAAAAAAATATAAAGTTTCAGTGTGATTTTGGGTGTTACGAACTATAAATTGAATTGAATAGACATAATGTGTTGTCAGTTTATCCACAATTCTAAATAATTTGTAGCCGTCGTCATCGGCAACTCTCGTACCTTTAAAGGGCCTATGACAGGCTTTTGTGATTTTCTAATTTTGACTTTAATCAGTGTATTAATACATTTTGTAAATATAAATGATAGTTTTACACCAATCAGGTCGCAGTTTGAGAAGAAAAGATGAAAAATCAGTTGAAAATTACAGGAAGTAAACAAACTGATGACATCACACTGGGGAGACAAAGGTTATGCATAATTTACACAAAATAAACTACTTTTTTGACCCTTTAAACATCGATTCAACTAAATAAAGGTGTTGCACGTGTGTTTTCTTTGACGCAGTTTGCCGGTTTATCTCTATGTGGCACTATGTTATTTTTGTTGAGACATTAAAATGGTTGCCCCCCATAAATTTTATTTGATTGGTCTTTAAAACTGGGAAAGAACTACTGTTTTTGTCAAATTAATTTCTTTTAATTACATTCTGTGGACTGTATTTTTAGTTGCAATACTTGTAGTCACCAGCAGAGGGTGCTTGTTGCTGTCGCTGATTATTGCTGACGCCGGCAGAAGAAGTACAGTCAATAAGTGCAGCGCAGAGCCACGCATCAAGCACGCCTGTTTTGAGTTTTTGTTTTATATTTTACAGACACCATAATAAAAAATTAAATATGTTGAACCAGTGGATGAGTTGGCCCATCATTCCCAGACGTGTAACATCTACAGAGTGACCATTCAGTTAGACGCACGACAATGACAAACCGAAACGCAAAACACAGTGACGAGTGCAGCCTCCGGTTCTGCAGATTCCTCCTCTTGACTGTGACTCCTGTGGAAACAAACGCCCCTCGCTCGTGTTCGGATGCAGTTTATGTAAATAGACATAATAGTTTTACACCAGTCAGGTCAAAGTTTGAGAAGAAAAGTTGAAAAATCTGTCGACAATTACAGGAAGTAAACAACCTGATGACATCACACTGGGGAGACAAAGGTTATACATAATTTACACAAAATAAACAACTTTTTTGACCATTTAAACTTTGATTCAACAAAATAAAGGTGTTCACAAGTATTTTTTTCATCAAATAAAAAAATCTGTGACATTAGATGAGTTTTGGCCCATTGTACAGTGTGGTTGCTATGGTAATTTCCCAGTGTGATGTCATCGTTTACAACCAGGAGGTAAAAGTGAAAACCTAAAAAAATTGCTAAACTGAGAAGATTTTGGCAGAATTTGAAAAAAATGTATCAGTTAAATGGGTCGAACCTGTCAGAGGCCCTTTAACTTCATGTTTTGTGATATTTAGATTAAAAACACAGAGATAAACCGACACAGTTTGCCGGTTTATCTTTACAAAGTGACCATTCAGTTAGACGCACGAGAACTACAAACCGAAACACAAAACACAGTGACGAGTGCAGCGTCCGGTTCTGCAGATTCCTCCTCTTGACTGTGACTCCTTTGGAAACAAACGCCCCTCGCTCGTGTTGGGATGGGGTTTAACGAGTGAACCTCCGGCGTGGACCTCCTCTGCTCTCGCTCGCCGTCTGACTCAGCTCTGGGCCCCGGCTCTGGGCCCCGGCTCTGGGCCCCGGCTCTGGGCCCCGGCTCCGTTATGAGCTCGTAAACGCCGGGGACGAGCGCTCTGATGTGCAGGACTGGTGGAGCGGCTCGGCGGGGTAACAATCGCTTCAAATGGGACTTTAAGAGGCCTGTAATGAGACCACAGCGGTGTCAGTGGAAACACGCCGCAGCCTCCACCTCAGCACCTTTAAACGCTGTGGAAAGTATACCCTTAAAGTGCGTATGACGGGTTTTTATGATTTTCTAATTTTGACTTTATTCAGTGTATTAATACTTTGTGTAAATACAAATTATAGTTTTACACCAATCAAGTAGCTATTTGTAGAGAAAAGTTGAAAAATCTGTTGACAATTACAGGAAGTAAATAAACTGATGACATCACACTGGGAGGAGACAAAGGTTATGCATAATTTACACAAAATAAACTACTTTTTGACCCTTTAAACTTTGATTCAACAAAATAAAGGTGTTCAGATGTGTTTCTCTTTGTAAAATGAACAAAATCTGTGACGTTAGATGAGTTTTGACCAGTGTACAGTGTGGTTGCTATGGTAATTTCCTAGCGTGATGTCATACTTTACAATCGGGAGTAAAATTTAAAACCTAAAAAACAGCTAAACTGGGGTTAAATTTGTAAAGATTTTAGTACAAATGTGAATATATTTATCTTAACTGCATTTTAGTTAAATGTGTATTTCAACCTGTCATGGGCCCTTTAAAGTGCGTATGACAGATTTTGTAGATTTTCTAGTTTTGACTCTATTTCATCAAATCAAATCAATTTATTTTTATAATGCCTAAAATCGCAACAACAGTTGCCTCGATGGGCCACAGGTAAAGCAGTTCAGATAACTGTCCCAGAATGCCCCTGTCCTTTGACCCTCCTTCGCGGAGAGGAAAAACTACAAAAAACCCCACGGGACAAAGTAGAAACCTCGGGGAGAACCACAGTGAAGGAGAGATCCTACTCCCATTATTAGCTTTTAAAGGAAAAATAATCTGCATTTTATCATATTGCTGCCTTTAAACACGCTCTTGAGGGCCGTAAAATTGTCATCTCATGTTTTAAACCCCCCCCAAAAAAGTTTCTTATTCGTTCTATGTCCTGTTATCATTCACTATGAAATGACACTTACTGAGTGCATCCAGCAGTTGGCGCCGGTGCTATATACAATCTGATGAAGTTAGCGCTGAAAAGACGTCATTGTGTGGATTTGCTGCAGCAGTTATCGTTAGTTATCGCAGTTAGCGATGATTGAAGGACTAAAAACATCAGAAAATTCTCTGAGAAGCAACGTAAATGATCCGAGAATAAAGCTCCGGATAGAACACCAAAACCATGGAAATCTGACATGTTTGCAGCTGGTGTGTTAAAGAACAACGTACATAGAGAAACATGAGCCAAAACAATGTAAAAAAGTGAACAAAAATCCATGGAAAAACCTGATCAGCTGCTGGGTCAGTTCTGGCAAATACTTTTATTAATATATAGTGTTAGAATACTTTTGAATTAACTCCAAGTTTAGTATTTAGCATCTTAAAATCTCCACTGATTTAACTGGAATAACTGAAAATTCTGTTATGTGTGACGTCATGATCCTGAACTCAATACGTCCCGGATAGAAGGAGTTTGCAGGAAGTGTGTTTGACGCTCGGAGGGGATTTTCTAATAAACATTCCTCAAAACAGCGTGAATGCAGCTGAATGCAACTCCAGGTGTGTTTTTGATGACGGAACATTGTTAGAACAGGGTTAAAAGAGAGAAAAAGTCACAGCAGCAGAATTTTAGACGTTTAGCATTTCATGTTTTAGAACAAAAAAAACAAACAAAATGAACAACTGTATCTGTGATGTTTCTCGCGGCGCTTTTTTTTTTTTGGCACCATCCACTAGCTAAAGAGTGAATTACTCAAGTTAGCTCTAAACAAGTAGAGTTTCCATAGAAATTCAATGAATAATTTTAACCAAATAAGGATTGAAATATGGGACTGAAGGCTTCTAGAGAGAGAACAATTACAAATAAAGTGTATTGTCAATTCTTTTGTGACATTTTGATTTCATAAATGTCTTTTGTTGCAGCACAGTGGTCAAAAAACGAAAAACAGATACTAATCAAAACTAAAATTAATATAAAAACTAGATACTCATTTGAGCAAGTATCGACACTAACATAAAATAATAATAATTCTACCTTTTGTGAACAGTTTTAGAAGGATTTTGACCACTGTGTTTAATGAAGAAAGAATGAAAATGTCAGTTTTTTGAGACATTTTGATTTAATAAATGTCTTTTGTTGCAGCACGGTGGTCAAAAAACGAAAAAACAGATACTAATTGAAACTAAAACGAACATAGAAACTAGATACTCATTTGAGCAAGTATCGATACTAAAAAAAATAATAATAATATTCTACCTTTTGTGAACAGTTTTAGAAGGATTTTGACCACTGTGTTTAATGAAGAAAGAATGAAAATGTCAATCTTTTGTCTAAAACTAAGACTTAAAATAGCATTTTAATCATCACTGTGGTCCTTTGTATCGAAATCGAGTTCAAAATGTTTGTATCGTGACAACAGGGCTTGACTCCAGCGCAACTTAGGACCTTTTCTGTGAGGAGTTTGCATGTTCTCCCTGTGTCTGCTCCCATTTCCACCAAAAAACATGTTTAGATTTTCCTTTTTTTCTTTTTTCATTTATCTCAAAACAAGTTAAACGTCCAAAATCTCTGTGTTTTATCCAGCGTCTCTTCCATCTTGAACACATTGAAGCTTTTGAATCCAAACCAAACTGTTATTAGAGCATGAAGTTGTGAGTTTTACAGGTTTTCCGGAGGCCCCTGAAGTGGTTTGAACATGTGAACACTGGAGAGGACCCTGGAGTAAACAGGAAGCGCGGTCCTCTCCTTCACCAGGTGGAGCTGCTCTGCTTAAGGCCGTTATAAACACCGAGGGGTCCCAGTGTCAGTGAACGCCTCGCCCTTTTAAACAAACTGGTCTGACGTGGCCCGCTCCAGGACGGGCCCCAGGAGGAGAGAGAGAGTGGGGGGGGTTCTCTGCAAACGGAGCATGGACTTTTAGAAGAGAAATACTATCAAAAGTTTAAAAGCCTGTGAGATAATCCACTGTGACTCATGAGCACAAGAGCAAACATCTGCTTTAAAGAACACGCAAAAAGATGCCCGTTTAAAGCTTCTAACCATCGAGTATTTAGCCTCATTCACACTTTGATTAATCCTGTTTACAAGGATTAATTTGTATTTGTCCTTTTTGTCTCAGGGCTGCAGTGGTAGCTCCTGTATTTGTTTCAGTGTGTTCAGGGCTGCAGTGGTAGCTCCTGTATTTGTTTCAGTGTGTTCAGGGCTGCAGTGGCAGTACCTTTACTTGTGTGTTTTGTTCTTCTGTGTTGTTTTGTTAGTTTGATTTTGGTTTTTGGTTTACCCTTACTCCCCTGTTCATTAAATTGCATCTTTATTTAACCTTTTCCCATCTTTGGTTTTTTGTTACTTCCCCTACTCTAGCAGAGCTGGGTTGTAACACTGACAAATTGCTGAATGTCCATTCCCTCTCTCAGCCCCATTTCACGCTACACTGTCCTGTCCTACTCACCTTATTCTGCCCCGCCCACTTTTGCCGTTTTTTGCACTTTTGTTGTAAACACACTTCCGTTTGACGAGAACTCCGTTAAAGCTAATGACGAACGAGGGAAAAGTCTCGCCGCTAAAATGTTACATAAAGTAGATTGATTTGTGTGAAATGTTTAATGAACACGAGCAACAACAAGTCACAACGCAACGATTTCCTGAAAACGTCTTTTTAGTCCATGTAGAACTTATTTTCTGTTGAGCTCGTCTGCTCCGTGTGAACTACAACGGAAACAAGACGGCGGCGCGTACGACAACTTCAGTAATAAGGTGAATAATCCCTATGGGCAATATATTCCTTAACAAAACAAAACAAAACAAAAAAACATCCCATTTCAATTTTCCCTGGAGCAGAGGGGGGCAACCTAAGGCTCGGGGGCCACATGCGGCCCTTTTGGCATTTTCATCCGGCCCGCAAAGTATTTAATAAGCAGAGTTTTTATGGCGTATTTGTCACTTTAGATTTGTCGGTAACACTTTATAATAATGACACTGATTCCTGCCTTAATAAAGCATGAATAAAGACTTAATTCATGGTGAACAAAGAATTTATAAAGAATTATTCAAGCTTATTAACTACTTAACTAATACTCTAACCCAAATTCCTGGGCCTGGTTCATGCTTTGTTAAGGCAAAATAAAGTGTAGTTGTTATAAAGTGGTACCGATTTGTCTGTGGCTGCAGTTGTTTGTTCATTTAAGATCAGTTTTGAGAATAGACACCACTAGAATAAAACCAAACTTTGATGTATTTGATAAAAAAAAAACACAAAAATAAATAAAGGTCATTATTTTTGCCATTCTGTTGTAGTTTATTGTGTATTTTAGGTGTTAAGTCAATGTGTAAAAGTGTGTAATATACTGTAGTTAACAACATCCAAACTGTAAATGGGTCAGGCCCCGGGGCAAGTGTAAAAATCCAATGTGGCCCTTGAGTCAAAAAGTTTGCCCAGACCTGGAGTGGGACTTCATTGGTCGAGATTCGAAGATCTTCTGTGTGTTTTAAAGTCCATAAATCCTCACCAGACTCATGTTCATTACAGCTGTGCGCTCACATTAGCTTCGGCTTCATGGCTCGCTTTTGTTCTCATTGTAATTCCCTCTGTGGCCAGCAGGTGGAGCGCTAACCCCAGCTGAGGGAACGCCTGAGCACATGTTAGCCGGGCTTTAAGCTCAGTGTTTGAAGTCTGTGGAGAACACTGCACTGGTTTGTTTAAAAGAATAAATATCTGATGAAGTCTGAGGGAATCACATCCAGATCCTCGATGGGTTTCAGAGTCAATGGGACTGTCCCGTGTCAGTGTGTCATCTGTCAGGAGAGTGTCTCAAGATGTGGTGTCTGGACCGGGCTCCAAACAACACTCACACATCAAACCTGGGACTAAACCTGGACCAGACCAGGACTAAACCAGAACTAGACCAGGACTAAACAGGATTAGACCAGGACTAGACCAGGACTAGACCAGGACTAGATGACGACTAGACGAGGACTGGACCAGGACTAGACCAGGACTAAACCAGGACTGGACCAGGACTGGACCAGAACTAGACCAGGACTAGATGACGACAAGACGAGGACTGGACCAGGACTAGAACAGGACTAAACCAGGACTGGACCAGGACTAGACCAGGACTAGACCAGGACTAGACCAGGACTAGACCAGGACTAGATGACGACTAGACGAGGACTGGACCAGGACTAGACCAGGACTAAACCAGGACTGGACCAGGACTGGACCAGAACTAGACCAGGACTAGATGACGACAAGACGAGGACTGGACCAGGACTAGAACAGGACTAAACCAGGACTGGACCAGGACTAGACCAGGACTAGACCAGGACTAGACCAGGAATGAACTAGGACTGAACCAGGGCTAAACCAGGACTAAGACAGGACTAGACCAGGACTAGACCAGGACTGGACCAGGACTAGACCAGGACTGGACCAGGACTAGACCAGGACTGGACCAGGACTAAACCAGGAGTGGACCAGGACTAGACCAGGACTGGACCAGGACAAGACCAGGACTGGACCAGGACTAAACCAGGAGTGGACCAGGACTAGACCAGTTCTAAACCAGGACTAGACCAGGACTAGACCAGGACTGGACCAGGACTGGACCATGTCTAAACCAGGACTAGACCAGGACTGGACCAGGACTAGACCAGGACTGGACCAGGACTAGACCAGGACTAGACCAGGACTGGACCAGGACTAGACCAGGACTAAACCAGGAGTGGACCAGGACTAAACCAGGACTGGACCAGGACTAGACCAGGACTAAACCAGGACTAGACCAGTTCTAAACCAGGACTAGACCAGGACTAGACCAGGACTGGACCAGGACTAAACCAGGACTGGACCAGGACTAGACCAGGACTGGACCAGGACTAAACCAGGAGTGGACCAGGACTAGACCAGGACTAGACCAGGACTAGACCAGGACTGGACCAGGACTAGACCAGGACTGGACCAGGACTATACCAGGACTGGACCAGGACTGGACCAGGACTAGACCAGGACTGGACCAGGACTGGACCAGGACTGGACCAGGACTAGACCAGGACTGGACCAGGACTAAACCAGGAGTGGACCAGGACTAGACCAGGACTGGACCAGGACTAAACCAGGAGTGGACCAGGACTAGACCAGGACTAGACCAGGACTAGACCAGGACTGGACCAGGACTAAACCAGGACTAAACCAGGACTAGACCAGGACTGGACCAGGACTAGACCAGGACTGGACCAGGACTAGACCAGGACTGGACCAGGACTGGACCAGGACTAGACCAGGACTGGACCAGGACTAAACCAGGACTGGACCAGGACTAGACCAGGACTAAACCAGGACTAGACCAGTTCTAAACCAGGACTAGACCAGGACTAGACCAGGACTGGACCAGGACTGGACCATGTCTAAACCAGGACTAGACCAGGACTGGACCAGGACTAGACCAGGACTGGACCAGGACTAGACCAGGACTGGACCAGGACTAAACCAGGAGTGGACCAGGACTAAACCAGGACTGGACCAGGACTAGACCAGGACTAAACCAGGACTAGACCAGTTCTAAACCAGGACTAGACCAGGACTAGACCAGGACTGGACCAGGACTGGACCAGGACTGGACCAGGGCTAGACCAGGACTGGACCAGGACTAGACCAGGACTAGACCAGGACTGGACCAGGACTGAACCAGGACTAGACCAGAGACTAGACCAGGACTGGACCTGGACTGGTCCAGGTCTTGACCAGGACTGGACCAGGACTAGACCAGGACTGGACCAGGACTAGACCAGGACTGGACCAGGACTAAACCAGGAGTGGACCAGGACTAGACCAGGACTAGACCAGGACTAGACCAGGACTGGACCAGGACTAAACCAGGACTAAACCAGGACTAGACCAGGACTGGACCAGGACTGGACCAGGACTAGACCAGGACTGGACCAGGACTGGACCAGGACTAGACCAGGACTGGACCAGGACTAAACCAGGAATGGACCAGGACTAGACCAGGACTGGACCAGGACTGGACCAGGACTGGACCAGGACTAGACCAGGACTGGACCAGGACTAAACCAGGAGTGGACCAGGACTAGACCAGGACTGGACCAGGACTGGACCAGGACTAGACCAGGACTGGACCAGGACTGGACCAGGACTAAACCAGGACTGGACCAGGACTAGACCAGGACTAAACCAGGACTAGACCAGGTCAAAACCAGGACTAAACCAGGAGTGGACCAGGACTGGACCAGGACTAGAACAGGACTGGACCAGGACTAGACCAGGACTGGACCAGGACTAAACCAGGACTAGACCAGGACTAAACCAGGAGTGGACCAGGACTGGACCAGGACTAGACCAGGACTGGACCAGGACTAGACCAGGACTAGACCAGGTCTAAACCAGGACTAGACCAGGTCTAAACCAGGACTAAACCAGGAGTGGACCAGGACTGGACCAGGACTAGACCAGGACTGGACCAGGACTAAACCAGGACTAGACCAGGTCTAAACCAGGACTAAACCAGGACTAGACCTGGACTAGACCAGGTCTAAACCAGGACTAAACCAGGAGTGGACCAGGACTGGACCAGGACTAGACCAGGACTGGACCAGGACTAGACCAGGACTGGACCAGGACTAAACCAGGACTAGACCAGGTCTAAACCAGGACTAAACCAGGAGTGGACCAGGACTGGACCAGGACTAGACCAGGACTGGACCAGGACAATCCCAGGACTGGACCAGGACTAGACCAGGACTAGACCAGGACTAGACCAGGACTAGACCAGGACTAAACCTGGACTAGACCAGGTCTAAGAACCAAACGATGTCTCATCACTAAGCTGGGCCCAAACAGGAGGTCACGGTCAGATTTATTTATTTAGCACATTTATAAACAGATACACTGCCCCAAAGTGCTGCACACTTTGGCGCCATCTTATCCAAGATGGCGCCGCTGACGGATGCCCTGGCGTTTTGGTGCAAGCCCCGGATCACTGGACTTAATGACTTCAGGCCTGTGGCGCTGACGCCTGTCGTCATGAAGTCCTTTGAGCGCCTGGTCCTGCCCCATCTCAAGTCCTTCACCTCCTCCGCCCTGGACCCACTGCAGTTCGCCTACAGAGCCAACAGATCTGTTGACGACGCCATCAACCTGGCCCTCCACTTCATCCTGCAGCATCTGGACTCCCCGGGAACCTACGCCAGGGTCCTGTTTGTGGACTTCAGCTCTGCATTCAACACCATCATCCCTGCTCTGCTCCAGGACAAGCTCTCTCAGCTCCACGTGCCTGACTCCATCTGCAGGTGGATCACTGACTTCCTGACGGACCGGAGGCAGTGCGTGCGGCTGGGGAAGAATGTCTCAGAGACTCGGACTATCAACACAGGAACTCCACAGGGCTGTGTACTTTCTCCTCTGCTCTTCTCCCTGTACACCAACTGCTGCAACTCCAGCAACGACTCTGTAAAACTGATCAAGTTTGCAGACGACACCACCCTCATCGGACTCATCTCGGACGGCGATGAGTCTGTTTACAGGAGGGAGGTGGACCGGCTGGTGTCCTGGTGCAGCGATAACAACCTGGAGCTCAACACCCAGAAGACAGTGGAGATGATCGTGGACTTCAGGAAAGTCTCAGCCCCCCTGCCCCCCCTCGCCCTGACAGACTCCCTCCTCCCATCACCACCGTGGACTCTTTCCGCTTCCTCGGCACCACCATCACTCAGGACCTCAAGTGGGAGCCGACCATCAGCTCCATCATCAAGAAGGCCCAGCAGAGGATGTACTTCCTGCGGCAGCTGAGGAAAGCCAAGCTGCCGGCGCAGATGATGGTGCAGTTCTACACGGCCATCATCGAGTCCATCCTCACCTCCTCCATCACACCTGGTACGCTGGAGCCACAGCCAGGGACAAACAGAGACTACAGTGCATTGTGCGCTCTGCTGAGAAGGTGATCGGCTGCAGCCTTCCATCTGTCCAGGACCTGTACGTCTCCAGGACTCGGGGACGAGCAGGTCGGATCACAGCTGACCCTTCTCACCCTGGACACGGACTATTTGAGCCACTCCCCTCGGGCAGGAGGCTACGGTCCATCCAGACCAGAACCTCCCGCCACAAGAACAGTTTCTTTCCCTCTGCCGTTGGACTCATGAACACTTTATAACACCCGTCACTTTAACTATATATTATATAAGGACAATCTATTTGCACTACCACATTTGCACATGGCACTGTCTGCCAACTGTACATTCTGTATATAGTCTATCTTAGTCTATTTTATTCTTAATTTTTATGCATGCCTTTTTATATATTTTTTATATTTTACTCATTGCTTTATGTTTGCACCTTCGCCGAAGCAAATTCCTATGTTTGTGAATTTCACTGACAATGGCAATAAACCGCTTCTGATTCTGATTCTGATTCTGACGTTCAGGAAAGTACAGTTTAACACTGAAAAATACAAATTAAAACATGTATGTAGCTGTGATAAGGAGCGTGAATTTACAATCTTTACTCTTTTGTTCATTTACTTAATATTTACAATAAAAGCAACCAGTATTTGTGGTGATTTGTGACATAAACTACATTCTCATTGCCAGGATTGACTGTTTGGCGTATGATTCACGTCTAAATTTAGTGTAAGTGCAGTTCAGACTTGGCCTCTCTTCTGTCTCAGCCTCAGTGTGAACAGGGTCATGCAAATGTAAGTACAATGTAAGGCGTGTGATGGATCAAATTTTAATTATTCAATGTCAAATGTAAAATTCCTGAATCTTTTGGGGAGCTACTTGGAAAGACCAGAGAGTGTTTTACACCCTCATTTAAAGGGCCCATGACAGGTTGAAGTGCTCATTTTACTAAAACACAGTTAAGACAATGATATTTAAGATTCTGTAAAAGAATTAACACATTTTATCCCAGTTTGCCAATTTTTCAGGTTTACATTTTTACTTCCTGGTTGTAAATCATGACATCACACTGGGAAATTCTGCAACTGTTACCAAGCAACACTGCGTCAAAACTCCTCTACTGTCACAGAAATGATTATCTGACAAATAAAAACACATGAGATCAGATTTATTTTGTTGAATTAAAGTTTAAAGGATCAGAAAAATGTGTTTCTTGGTTGTAAATTGTCCCTGGTGAGTCTCCGTAGTGTGACGTCATCGTGTTTTGGAACCATGGATGTATTAAATGAACTGGATAAGACACGCCCCCTCTGTCCGTGTCCCACATTGATTAGTGGTCGTGCGAGGTACTGCAGCCTCTTGGAACCAGCCTTTTTCTATCATTGCACATTATAATCACAGACAGTACTGAATTATTATCAGTATTTAAATAAAATAGAAGGAAATGTTCTTTTCTACCGTTTCTAAAATCACCGAAATTACCGTTTTTATATGAACTGGGGGATTGTCGTCACGTGGCGCCCTAAAGCAAAGATGGCCGCCTCCGTATCAGGAAGTAAATGCGGAAGTAAAGAAATTTTTTTGGGGTCATGCGCCAATGAGCTCAGGCCACAGGGATAAACAGGGCGCCATTTTGGGTTCATCTTCCAGGTTTTATTATAGTTCTATGTTTGGAACTCTGCTCCACTTCCTGTAAATTTCTGTGTATTTTTCAACTTTTCTTCACAAACTGACTCTTGATTTGTGTAAAACTATTATTTATTTTCACAACAGGTTTTATTCCACCAAATAGAGTCAAAACTAAAAAATCATAAAAACTTGTCATACGCCCTTTAAAGCACACACATTCTGCTACAGTGACTTTTTGATCTTTTGACCTTGTTCTAACAACGTTCCATCATTAAAAACATATTGGAGTTGCATTCAGCTTCTAAATTTAGTGTAACTTTAGTTCGTTCTTGGCCTCTCTTCTGTCTCAGCCGCAGTGTGAACAGGGTCATGCTCCGGGTGTAAAAGAAGTCTTTCTAAATGGTTTTGAAAGGTGCCCCAAACCTGGACTGCAACCAGGAACTTTCAGGAAAATGCTGAATTTTAACTTAAAGCAAGCTCGAAGGTGTTGTTTCAGTGATAAAATCGTGCTGGTTTCTATATCTTTGTGGCCAGTCTTTGTTTTCTTTCCCAGATTTCTCAAAGACACCAGGCATTCGGAGGATTTTCATCGAAGGCGACGCAAAGAAGAGCCTTATTCATGGATCTGAGGCGCGTTTGGGCCGTGAGCACATCTGCAAAGCGTGTGGAGGTCTGCGGTTCTCTCTGGCTCTGCGTCTGAACCCTCAGAGCTGCAGCTGGGGCGGGAGAGTGTGGGGTCATCTGTGGTCGTCCAGGGTCACAGGGGTCGTCCGAGGAGCTTCAGTGATGAGAGCATGGATGTATTAAATGAACTGGATAAGCCACGCCCCCTCCGCCCATGGTCCCAGATTGATTAGTGGTCGTGCGAGGTACTGCAGCCTCTTGGAACCAGCCTTTTTCTAAAATTGCACATTATAATTGCAGACATTACTGAATTATTATCGGTATTTAAATAAAATGTTCTTTTCTACCGTTTCTAAAATCACCGAAATTACCGTTTTTATATGAAGTGACGTCACACAAACATGTGCGACTCACGTGAACGAGCGTCGGACGATACAAACAGAAGCTCGTGGAAAAGGCTCGACTAGCGATACCTGTAAGTTGTATTTTATTTCATTTCAGACGCTTTCACGTGTGTCTAACATGAAGAACACAATTACAATCACACAAGCTAACGTTAACACAAAAACTTGCAGCTGCTGGTCGTTCACGTCGCTCAAAGCATCATGGGGGATTGTCGTCACGTTGCGCCCTAAAGCAAAGATGGCCGCCTCCGTATCAGGAAGTAAATGCGGAAGTAAGACATTTTTTTGGGGTCATGCACCAATGAGCTCACTCCATAGGGAGGAACAGGGCGCCATTTTGGATTCATCTTCCAGGTTTTATTATAGTTCTATGGATGAGAGTGGAGGAAGGTAAAGTCTGTGTGAAGGTGCTCATGTTTGTCTGATTATGACTCTGTTTGGAGGCAGGGCACCTGTGGTACATATTTATCATAGTTTTACATCCGTCAATATGCAGTTGGTGAGGAAATTTAGAGAAATAAAAGTTTAAAATGACATGAAGTAGTGCTGAGTTTAACAATTTACAGCAACGGAGACATTTTTCTGACAGTTTAAAGCACACATGTTCTGTTACAGCAGGCATGTCCAAACTCAGGCCCGGGGGCCAAATGCGGCCCTCAGACCAATTTTCTTGGCCGTTAGTCTTCCTGGTGAACTGGCCCACATTGTCCTGATAAGTACTATTTACAGCACATTTCAGATTTTCTACAATTCTAACCTAAATAACTAACATTTTGGTGCAATACAGACCAAGGCACTGAGACTGAATGTAGATGTGGCGGCGCTTAAAGGTCCCATATTCTGCTATTTTCCCCTTCACACAGTCTATTCTAAGGGCTTTGTTGATACATTTTCTCGTTGTGTAATATCCATAACATAACAGTTTCCAAAAAACACCCATTTCTTGGACTGGCCCCCCTCCTTGCAAAAGCAAACGGCTCACTCTGAGATCTGACCCCCCCGAACAGAGAGCAGGCTGCCTCCCCCGCCCAACTCGCGCGCCTCCCCCGCCCAACTTGTGCCGAAGCCTAGAGCGGAGATGGTGCATGCGGCGTGTGCTCCGGTAAACAGCGATACACAAACACTGGAATAAACATTTTCTCGTCCTGACGGTGCGTCGTGCTGAGTCCTACGTCCTGGATCTGACCTGGAGTTTGACGTGCTCCAGGGCCTTGACGACGGACGTTGCCGTTTGGTAAATAACAAGCTAACTCTTCTATCTGTCGTATCCATCGTGTAATTACTGTGTAGCATTAGCATTAGCTGTTTTTATTCTTGTGGCTGCGCGCTTCCTGAGGCGTGGCTTAAACACCGCTGGTCATCCTGGTGAAGCGCATCATCTTAGTGAGGAGCCCCGTCTGCTGCTCAGCCGAGGGGGACGGAAAAGACAGTTCTCTAGTGAAAACATGAGGGAATCAATCAAAAAACCACTTTGGGCACAACATACGAGGCCCAAATAGCACTGGAGGAAGGTTAAAACCTCTGAAAAGTCCATTTTGCATGTTATGGGACCTTTAAAACATCAGATAAATGCAGCTTTTTTTAACATTTCACGATTGATTTGTGGCCCTCCGCTTGATCTATATTTCAACATGTGGCCCTCGATGGAAAAAGTTTGGACACCCCTGGGCTACAGTGATTTTTTAATCTTTTAACCCTGTTCTATGTTCTGTCATCGAAAACACACCTGTTGCATTGAGGCTGTTTTGAGGAATGTTTATTAAAAAAACTCTCCCCTTTATGAGTGTCAAAAACACTTCCTGCTGAACTTCCTGAGTTCTCAGACGTTTCAGATCATCTACGTCACTTATCAGAGATACGTCTCTGGTCTTTAAGAGGTAAATAAAGTCATCTGCTCAGAGGCTTCAGAGGCTAAACAACAGGAGAAAAAGTGTGTTAAAGCTGCATTAAAGAGACAAACAGTCAATCATGATACGACGATTTCACAAAAATAGCAGATTGTCACAGGGACCAGCTCACGATTTCCATTTTTATCGACATATCGCTCAGCCCTACTGTAGTGCACTTTTAACTATTAAACTAAACACTAGAAACCAAACCACTTCAGAGTCTGTTGATCGTACCGTAAATAGAGCTAAAAAGAGCTTTAAACAAACTGGAATAATGAGGCAACAGTTAAGTCATCCAGAGGTCATAATTCAAAAGCCCCAAACATTCTTCTTCTGCAGAACCTCCTCTGGTGAAGCTGGAAACGACGGAGCGGGAGACGCCAAGACACACACGGTTTGGTCCTCGAGAGCTCGCGCCGAAAACTCAAGTGTCTGATGCAATACGCTGTTTACTCTCAGACATCTGTTTTTGGACTCCATCTGGGATTTGGATCATTTCTCACAGCAACATCACGGGTTCAGAGTTTGGTGCAGAAAAGACGGATGGAAGTAGCAGGTTGTCAGAGGATTATGCTTTACTTTACGATTACAACTTTAAATTAAGTTAATAGGCTGCTTAATTGAGTGATTAGAACAGTTAAGAACAAAAACTGCCAAGGAAGTCTCAAGTTTCATCCAAAAAATGAACTAAAAGACAAGGATTTCATTCATTCTTTTAACCAAATAAAGTACAGATGTTTTGTCTAGAATGTTAAAGTGCGTGTGACAGGTTGTCATGATTTTCTAATTTTGACTTTATTCCGTGTATTAATACCTGTTGTAAATATAAATTATAGTTTAACACCAATCAAGCAGCCATTTGTGGAGAAAAGTTGAAAAATCTGTTCAAAATTACAGGAAATAAACAAATTGATGACATCATGCCAGGGAGCGCAAAATTTACACAAAATAAATTACTTTTTTTCAACGTTTATGCATTAATTCAACAAAATAAAGGTGTTAACATGTATTTTTATTTGTAAAATAAACAAATCTGTGACATCTGAGGAGTTTTGGCCCAGTTTACAGCGTGGTTGCTATGGTAATTTCCTAGTGTGATGTCATCATTTACAACCAGGAAGTAAGACAAAAAACCTAAAAAATTGCTAAACCGCACTGAAGTTTGTGAAGTTTTTGAACACAATTTGAAACATATTTATCTTAACTGCATTTTTGTCGTCAAACCTGTCATAGGCCCTTTAAGGTATGGCTTTACTATTTACTGTCTCATTATGGGTTTCGTTAAATGTTTATTAGTTGATCAAAATGGATATTTTTACTGATCACTGATTACATTTTTAGTTTCTGTCAGCAATAATATAAAAAAACTACGGAAAAATAACTTGTTTTGCTCAAATACATGTTACATCTCGCCCAAACTAAAGAATCCTGCACCAAAATCTTAAGCTGGCCTTTAGTTTCGAGCCCCGACTCTTGATCATTTTGGCTGCAGCCGTTTGGTTTGGACGCTGAAGTCATTTTCCTCGAGGGTTGGTGATGTTTGGTGTAAATCTCTGGCGGCAGACGGAGGTTGTTTCAGGTGACTTTACCTCCTCGCGCTCCGGACTCTGCACGGATCTAAAAATAGAGCCAGTTTTCCAGAGCGAGCCTGGCGCTGTGCTTTATCTGATGGAACTGTTTCTAATCTACAGGCGCCGCTGCCGGGAGACTGCGCCCCCTGGTGGTCGGGCAGAACACAGTGAATCACGCACCGAACCTGAGCAAACCAAGCTCAGCGAGACATCTTCACTCTTAAACTGTTTGTCCAGTTATCTTATCTACCTGAGCGTCTGAGGGTCAATACATTTCCCCCCAGCTTTGTTCCCCCAAAGAGCAATATTTACAAAACCAAAATGGCAGAGATCTACTCCTGATCTACTGCTGACAGACGGGAAACATAAACCATTATCCATTAATCAGTGCAGTGTTTTTCAACCACACTTTTTTGGTCAAAAATATTCTGCGGCACATCATCAACGAAAACAATACTAAATCACACCATTTAGAAAAAAAACAAAAACGTGTTATTTACGTTGTTGTTGTCTGGTTCTTTAAATTTGGCAATGGTGGCTGTTTATCTTTCATTTTTTGTAAAGAAGTTGCTCAGAACACTCTAAATTTGTAAATTATTCATTTAAATCCACAATTCTGACGTGTTTTCAAGACACACCTGACAAAACCTCAAGGCGCACTAGTGTTCCCCGGCACTGGTGGAAAATCAAGGAATTAGTGCACAAAGTTATAACTACACATTTGGTCTCTCTGTCCTCTCATGTTTTTTTTTGTGTGTGTGTGTGCGTGAATGTTTTTAATTCACTGCAAAGCACTGTAAATAAAGTTTGATTTGATTTGACATTTACAATGTAAGGCATGTGATGGATCAAATTTTAATTATTCCATGTCAATTCCTAAGTCTTTTGGGGAGATTTGAAAGACTAGAGAGTGTTTTGCACCCTCATTTAAAGGACACATATTCTGTTACAGTGACTTTTTTAGGCTTTAAATCGTGTTCTAACAATGTTCCGTCATCAAAAACACCCCTAGAGTTGCATTCAGCTTCATTCACGCTGTTAAGGAATGTTCATTTTAAAATCCTCTCTCTCCAACTGTCAAAAAATGCAGAACTCCCTTGACCAATGACGATTTTCAGACTCCATATGTCATTTATCTGAGAGTCTTCTGTTGCTCTTAAATCATCACCAGACTCGCCTCTAAACACACTAGCTGCACAACTGCTACTGCTGGGTAATTGTCTTGTGTCTTAAAATTTTTTTTCCCTTTGTTTCTGTGTGTCTTAAAGTGCTAACATAACTAAATTGTGTATAGCGCTTGGTGCCATCTGCTGGCTTCAGCGAATAATACATGTTTAAGGGCTAATAACAATATGAAAAATGCATATTATTTTTCATTTAAAAGTATTTGCGCCCTCATTTGAGGAGTGAAAATGACACTTTATGGAGGAGTTGTCTTGGCAACTCTTTTAAACGCGGATGCTCCTCAGTCCCAGTTTGGTCTGGACCTGGGTCTGGGTTTGAGTCTGGAATCATATTCTGCCAACGGTACGTTTGTGTCAATACAAACACGAGGATTTTTGAATTAAAAAATGAGAAAAGTATAACACAGTGTTTGTGAAAGAACGTGAAACATTTTTCCAACAAAATTCCCTCCAAACATGTGATTTGTTGTTCTCCTTTGGGATGTACAGGTTATATATCGGTTATTTTCCCCATCTTTATCTGTCAAAACAAAATTATCTTCTATTTACAGACTTTCTGAACGACAATTTACTGTTAATGTGACTAAAACAGACAGATTTATAAAGTTCATTACAATTAGATGTATTTTATATATTGGCGTAAAAAGACTACATTTTGCTTCTAAAATTACCACAATTATCATTATCTTTTAGTTCTCACGATTATATCACGACCTGAATAATCACAAGTATCGATTAACCCGACAGTCTTGACTTTGGAGTTCCTTTCACCTCGACCAAACCCAAGAACCAAATCTTAAACTGTACTTTTTCGTCCTAAACCAGCCTTGACTCTTGACCTTTCATTGTCTCCTGCCGTATCTGCGCCGTTTCCCATGATGCATTTCCATATTTTGCCAATGGTCCATTTGTGTCAAAACAAACACGACGATTTATGATTTAAAACATGAGAAAAATATAACACAGAGGATTGAGAAATGGCGTGGATTTGTGCCGAATCCAAAGAAAAGTTATGAGGAAAATCAAGGGAAGATGTTCTGTTTTGTACAATTAAAAACAGAAAAAAGAAAAAGTCCTGTGTGTGATTTCACGACCACTCTCTGCCTTCATTTGCTGAGTTAATGCACGTTCTCCCTGTGTCTACATTATAGTTCTCCTCCATAAAACCATCTACAGCAGAGTCTGATCGAAGGGACTTTCCTGCATGAGACAATAACAAACAAACACATCCCAAACTCACTTAGTGCTGACAATTACTTCTGCGGCGACAAAAGTCTACGTCGCTGATGATATTTGTCGATGTGTGCGGGTTTGGCTGCGGCGCTCGTATAAAACGGTCCCAGAGTAAATGACAGGACGCGCTGTTTCCGGGACCAGTCCGAACAGGCGGCAGAGCGAGGCCGGGCTGTAATCTGCGCGGTGTAATTAGACTCATGACACTGGAGGAAGTGCTGTGTGCGATAACGAGTGAAGACGCTGAGGGCAAAAGGGTTTTCTCCGAGGACGAGTCGTGTTTGAACAGGTTTGGACTCATGTTAAACAAACTGTATTCTTATTAATGAAGGATGTGGTTTGAGTCATTTGAACACGAGGCCAGGGCTGGGTGATAAAGATGGAATCGAGAGCTGGTCCCTGCTGTGAGAATCTGCTATTTTTGTGAAATCGTCGTATCGTGATTGACTGTTTGTGTCTTTAATGCAGCTGTCTGTTCAAACACACCTTTTCTCCTGTTGTTTAGCCTCTGAAGCCTCTGAGCAGATGACTTTATTTACCTCTTAAAGACCAGAGTTTGGATCTGTACAAACATGATCTGAAACAAGCGACAAAAGAGCGACTAAAAGTGATAAAAATGCGTTCAAAAGCGACAAAAATGTGCCAACAAACAACAAATGCGACTCAGTGCACCAAAACATGATTAAAAACGGCAAAGGCGTGACTAAAAATGCATTTAAATATGACAAACACAACTGAACATGACAAAAACACAACCAAAAGCGACAAATTGGGTTTAAAATGTGAACTTCAGCTAAGTCTGGGTGATACGGTGATAAAAATTGAATCGAGAGCTCGTCCCTGTGACAATTTGATATTTTTGTAAAATCGTCGTATCGTGATTGACTGTTTGTCTCTTTAATGCAGCTGTCTGTTCAAACACACTTTTTCTCCTGTTGTTTAGCCTCTGAAGCCTCTGAGCAGATGACTTTATTTACCTCTTAAAGGCCAGAGCTGCACAATTAAACCAAATCAACACAAAATCGCAATTTTAACGGATGTAATTAGCAAATCGAGAAGGCTGCAGTTGTTGAAGTGCAATAATTTCTTCCACAAACAACAAAATGTCTTGCTTTAATTTGAATAAAAACTGCTGACGCTGTAGTTTGGATTTGTACAAACATGTTCTGAAACAAGAGGCAAAAGCGTGACCAAAAGCGATAAAAATGCGTTCAAAAGTGACAATAACGCACTTGTAAACAACAAATACAACTTAATGCAACAAAACGCGACTAAAAACAACAAAAATGACATCACATTTTAAAGGGCCAATAGTGAATGAAAAAATAACACTAATTGAATTTGTGGGGATAAATAAATCTATAGAATTATGTATTGGGGCTAGACCTGGGTGATATGGTGATAATGTCCCTGTGACAATCTGTTTTTTTGTGAAATCGTCTTATCGTGATTGACTGTTTGTGTCTTTAATGCAGCTGTCTGTTCAAACACACTTTTTCTCCTGTTGTTTAGCCTCTGAAGCCTCTGAGCAGATGACTTTATTTACCTCTTAAAGGCCAGAGCTGCACAATTAAAACAAATCCACACAGAATCACAATTTTAATGGATGTAATTGGCAAATTGCAAAGACTGCAGTTTTTGAAGTGCAATCATTTCTTCCACAAACAACAAAATGTCTTGCTTTGATTTGAATAAAAATTGCTAACACTGTAGTTTGGATTTGTACAAACGTGTTCTGAAACAAGCGACAAAAGTGCGTTCAAAAGTGACAAAAACACACTTGTAAACAACAAATACAACTCAATGCAAAAAAAACATGACTAAAAGTGACGAAAATATGACTAAAAGTGACAAAAACACGACTAAAAGCGACAAAAACACGACTAAAAGTGACAAAAACACGACTAAAAGTGACAAAAACACGACTAAAAGCGACAAAATTGTGTTTAAAATGTGAATTTGAACTGAATCCTGTCATTAAAACATGAATCACAAATCGCAGTCGCCCTGGTAAAAAAAAAATCACAATTAATTCCTAAATCGTGCGGCTCAATAGAAAAATACAAAGTGAACATGAATCGTGATAAATCGAAATCAGGATCTGGCCCCAAGAAAATCGTGATAATCATTGTTTTACCATGTCGCCCAGCTCTACGTGAAGCTGCAGTTAATAATTATTTCTCTTGTGAATAATGGCACTTTGACATGGTGTTTATGAAAGAACGTGAAACATTTTTCCAACAAAATTCCCTCCAAACATGTGATTTGTTGTTCTCTATTGGGATGTACAAGTTATTTTCCCAATCTTCATCCGTCAAAACAAAATTATCTTCTATTTACAGATTTTCTGAACGACAATTTACCGTTAATGTGAAAAAAACAGCCAGATTTATAAAGTTCATTACAATTAGATGTATTTTCTGGACAATATATTGGCGTAAAAATACTACATTTTGCTTCTAAAATTACCACAATTATCATTATCTTTTAGTTCTCACGATAGTATCAGAAACGCACCAACACTGGAGGCATCTCAAACATATTTCAACGCAATGATCATGTCTCGGTTTTATTACTGTATAACATGCTGGTCCGAGGCAAAACCACTCGAAGGCCGCTAGAATCTCTGCATAAACAAGCCTTAAAAATCCTAGACCGGAAACCACGACAGCATCACCATTGCCATATTCTGCAAAAATACAGACTGCTAAATTTCGAAACTATACAAAGATTTGCTGCTATCCGAATGGCATACAGAATCTTAAATAACTCTGCACCTGCACCTCTTAAGCACTTTGTTCAGTTCAGGAGTGACCTCCAGAGCCACTCGGGCCTCCACCAGGGGGCAGTGTACCAGACCAAAACATAAAACTACATTTGCACAAACAGCTTTCTCTTATAACGCAATAAAAGAATGGAACAATCTACCCACTGAACTAAAAAGTCAAACAAACTATTCAACGTTCTATGTAGAACTTAAAAAGTGGTTGTGGAGCGGTCAGACTTGTCAGCACTGACAGATATCTGCTTCTCCTCAAATAAGCCCTATGTAGCACTTTCTTGCTTCTAGTTCAAGACGTAAACTCCACACACAGTGGAAGTATGTATGTGTATAGTATGTAAATATATATAAATAAATAAAATGGTCACATTTATATAGCGCTTTTCTACCTTTTTAAGGCACTCAAAGCGCTTTACATCAAGGAACCAGTCACCCATCCACTCACACATTCATACACCAGTGTACGCAGACACTCTACCTACTGCGCTACTGCCGCCCCTATATTATATATTTGTATATGTAACTGAGACAAGTGGCTTATGGACTGATTTAATAGTGAAAGGTAAATCGGTAGGTCATGTATATTCTATAAGACAAATGTTGTAAATACTTTTTTCTTGTTCATGTGTGATGCTGTGTGAGATGCTTGAGTCAGAGTGGAATTTGTGATTGATCTTACTAATCTTTTGTTGTTTGCACTGTACTATTTATTCTTGTAAATCAGGGACTGCAGATGGAAACTAGCTATTTTGCTATAATCTGGTGCGGAACATCTCTGTTTTTTATGAGCTTAATGTCTCTGTACATTAACTAAACTAAACTATTATATCACGACCTGAATAATCACAATTAAACCCGACAGTCTTGACACTGGAGTTCCTTTCACCTCGATCAAACCCAAGAACCAAATCTTAAACTGTACTTTTTCGTCCTAAACCAGCCTTGACTCTTGACCTTTCATTGTCTCCTGCCGTATCTGCGCCGTTTCCCATGATGCATTTCCACAGGACGTTGCAGACGCTGATTTTAAACGTCCATCCTTCACCTAAAGATGTTCCCGATGCTTCTGTGTCTAGTCTTTGTCCTGTATCAGACCGACAGAGGACACAGGACATTTGGACATTATTAATAGTCCGTTCTATCTTTTTTATCATTTTTCATGCGACGGAGGAGAAAAGCTGGAAATGTCCGTCGGAGTGGAGGGTCGTGAGGTGAACATGAAGAGGAAACGTCTTTACAGATATTTGCTGTGACTATTTCCTTCAGAGATGATTTATCAAAACTGAGCTGGAGTTAAACAAGGACTTTTTACAGCTACAAATGGACGCCTGAACCCTGCTGTGTATCCAAGTGTTTCAGAGTGATAAAAAATTAGGACTGTTGACCAAGTGATTAACAATTTAAAGGACAAATATGATGTAAAATGTACTTTTTTGAGCTTTTAACACTGTTTTTAACGATGTTCCGTCATCAAAAACATACCTGGAGTTGTATTTAGCTTCATTCACGCTAGTTTGATGAATCCTGATTTGAAAATGCTCTCCATCCGATCGTCAAAACACTGAATTTCCTCCATGTGTGATGTTTCTCAGTGTGTGACGTGGCTCCGAGAATCTTCTGCTGTTTTAAGTCAATAAATAATCACCACAATGCTTCTGAGCATTTCTGTCTCTAATCATGATCATTACAAGTGCGTCTCACTTACATTAGAGATAGAGATAGAGATAGAGATGTCAAATCTGTGTAATTTCCTCTGCAGCCAGTATATGGAGCCAAAGCTAAGTTACTCTGGCGTCTCCCAAGGCTATGATAAAGTTATATTGTTCTTTCTAAAAAAACATTTTTTAATTCTAAAACATGATGTCAAAGGAAAGATACTATTAAAAAAAAACTATATATTATATGCCCTGCGGCAAGTTGGCCACTGTCCAGGGTGTACCCCGCCTAAGGCCCAAAGTCACTGGGATAGGCTCCAGTCACCCGCGACCCCTAACGGGAATAAGCGGAAGAAAATGAATGAATGAATATATATTATACATTTTGAATCGGAAAAAGTCTGAAAAATGCTGGATGTTTCAATAAATCCATGAAAAGGTGTTTGAATTTAAATGTGCACAATGTTTCCTGGTGAAGGGTCAGATGTTTGTTTTGCCTGAAAAGAGAGTCATCGGCCGAGTTACAGGTCAGTTCTGTGGAGGGGCAATCCCATGAATGCATGTTTTTCAAGGTATTTCTTTTTTTTCTGAAGAAAGCAGTGTTTGGAAGTAAAGAGTACATGTACTGAAAATACATCTACATCTTCAATAGGCTTTCATTTGTGTGAATTCAGAACACGTTGTGGTATTTCATCATGAAATCTAAGCTTCAAACTTCACTGATTTAGTGTGAACAGATAATGCAGCTCTTATAGTGAGTGTGTGCATGTTTTAATCTTCATGTTTTCACACTTTAATATAATGCAGCTCAATGTGAGAGTATGATTAGTATTCAGGATGCAGTTCGGATTAGACCAAGATTCAGTGAGAATCCACAATGTAGATAGATAAATATTAAATGAAGACTTTAAACTGGTAATGTACATAGAAGTCATTCTATAACTGTAAAGAGCAACCACACAGCAAGTGCCAAAGCTCGTCTGATTTAGTTATTGATGTTAAAATTAATGTTAAAATTTCCAAAGTTTCTCCTTATTGTCCCTATTTTTGATAGAAGTTTGAGTGTTGGTGACAGCGGGATTCCTGTTTAAAACCCTGCGCTATATTTCTTGTAATTTCAACTTTTTTTTCTTCTTTTCTTCACAAACGTTCTTACTTGACAAAATGGAAACAGAAAGTCTAAATTCTAAGTTCACGTGTAATGATAATCTAAAGCAGCTGCTGCATGAATAAAACTGGGCTACTTTCAGCATATTCTTTGTTTAAATTCACTAATTAGTCAAATATAAACGTTTACAAACTCGCCTCCCGAAATGTTTAAGTTGTGATCTGCGCATGTGCGGTGGCAGTTTACTCGTTGCCATGGAGACAGAGAGGCGCGGATGAGAAGCGCAGCGGAGGAAAAGCACAACAAAACCTCTGAAAAGTCACTAAAAACTCGAACACAGCGGGACCAGAGCTGGAAAAGGTGAATTTAGCACGTTTATCTAACATTTATACAACTATTTATAACATTGTTCAGGTTTGGTTGTGTTTAATCGCGTATTTTGCCCAAGTTTGATGAATATTACAGGGAGTTAGCATTAGCTGTTTACTGTTAGCCTCACTGCTCAGGCTAAGATAACTACTTTTATATTTTCATCTGAATTTAGCTTCTGAATTGGTAAAATATATTTGGGGAAACTGTCTGGACGTAACACCTGATTTATAAGTTAATGACCTGAGTTATAAGTTAATGCATTTGAAGGATAAAACACAAGTAATGCACAAAATCTGGTATTTCCAAAATGTAGAAAAATGAGAAAAATCCTGCTCTGCCAGGATTAAACAACAAACTAAACCTGGACTTGATTAGGACTAAACCAGGACTGCAACAGGACTAAACAAAAAATTACACCAGGAATAAACCCGGATTAAACATGAAACTAAACCTGGATTTAGATTTAACCTGAACTAGAACAAGGATTACAACAGGACTAAACCAGGATTAAACAACAAACTAAACCTGGACTAGGTCGAGATTTAATCTGGATTTGAACTGGACTAAACAAGGATTACTACAGGACGAAACCAGGATTAAACCTAGTCTATATTAGGACTAAACCAGAACTAGAAAAGGACTAAACAATGATTACAACAGACTAAACCAGGATTAAACAACAAACTAAACCTGGACTAGATCAAGACTAAACAAGGACTGCAACAGGACTAAACCAGGATTAAACAAGAAACCAAACCTGGACTGGATCAAGATTTAATCTGGACTAGAACCGGACTAAACAAGGATTACAACGGGACTAATCCTGTTTTAAACCTGGACTAGATTAGGACTAAACTAGAACTAGAACAGGACTAAACAAGGGTTACAATAGGATTAAACCAGGATTAAACATGAAACTAAACCTGGACTATATCGAGATTTAACCTGAACTAGGAGTAAACCGTATTAAATCTGGACTAGATTAGGACTAAACCAGAACTAGAACAGGACTAAATGACAAATAAAACCTGGACTAGATCAAGACTAAGCAAGGATTGGAACAGGACTAAACCAGGACTGAACGACAAACTAAACCTGGACTTAATTAGGATTAAACCAAGACTGCAACAGGACTAAACAAAAAATTACACCAGGAATAAACCAGGATTAAACAATATACTAAACCTAGACTAGATTAGGTCTAAACCAGAACTAGAACAGGACTAAACAACAAACTAAACCTGGACTGCATCAAGATTTAACCTGGACTAGATTAAGACTAAACCAAGTCCACATCAGGGGTAAAACTGTCTCAACAGGACCAAACCAGGACACGTGTGACCTCTGACCTGTGGCTCCTCCTCAGAACATGTCGGCTCCAGGTCGAGGCCTCATAGACTTCGGCGCTCTGGAGAAGGAGCTGCGTGGCTCGCTTCAGTCGGAGCAGAAGTATCAGAGAGAGAACGCCGCCAAACTGAGGGCCGTGGACCAGAGAGTGGGCTCCTACGACGAGTTCAGGTCAGCAGGGGGCGCTGTGGAGCCCAGACAGTGTTAGAGCGATGGTTTGTGCAGTTCAGCCGTCCCACACACTTCAGGTCTGTTCACCTTATTCCTGAAGTTGTCGTACCCTCCGCCGTCTTGTTTCCGTTGTAGTTCACACGGAGCAGACGAGCTCAACAGAAAATAAGTTCTACTCGACTAAAAAGACGTTTTCAGGAAATCGTTGTGTTGTGACTTGTTGTTGCTCGTGTTCATTAAAGGGCCCATGACAGGTTGGACCGCTCATTTACCTAAAATACAGTTAAGATAAATATATTTCAAGTTTTGCTAAAATTCTTTACAAATGTTATCCCGGTTTAGCAGTTTTATAAGTTTTAATTTCACTTCCTGGTTGTAAATAATGACATCACTCTAGGAAATTACCATAGCAACCACACTGTAAACTGGGCTAAAACTCATCTAATGTCATCAATTCTTTTACCTGACAAATAAAAATATATTTGAACTTATTTATTTAGTTGAATTGATGTTTAAAGGGTCAAAGTAGTTTATTTTGTGTAAATCGTGTATAAAGTTTGTCTCCCCAGTGTGATGTCATCAGTTTGTTTACTTCCTGTAATTTTCAACATATTTTTCAACTTTTCTCCACAAACAGCGACCTGATTGGTGTAAAACTATAATTTATATTTACACAAAGTATTAATACACTGAATAAAGTCAAAATTAGAAAATCATAAAAACCTGTCATACGCACTTTAAACATTTTACACAAATCAATCTACTTTATGTAACATTTTAGCGGTGAGACTTTTCCCTCGTTCGTCATTAGCTTTAACAGAGCTTTACGTTTACAACAAAAGTGTGTATCTGTGGCAAAATACGGCAAAAGTGGGCGGGGCAGAATAAGGTGAATATGAAGGTTCTCATGTTTTTTTCTAATTCTGACTCAGTTTGGTGGGAGGGCACCTGCGTTCAATATTAGAGTTTTACATCTGTGAAGTGGCAGTTTGTGAAGAAAAGTTTGAAAAATAAAAGTTTAAAATGACAGGAAGTTGTGTTGAGTTCTATAATTGAATCCCTCTGTGATGTCATCAAAAAGAGACGTGCCGTTGAAAACAAAGACAGTTAACACTCAACTGAAACATTTTTCTGACAATTTAAACGGTCATTCAACAAAATAAAGGTGTTGTCAGGTATTATATTTTGTCGAATCATAACTATTTAGTAATAATAATATAGTAATATTTACAAATAAAGTACATTTATTCATGATTAAATGTCCGTTTCCAGGTCCCTGGTTTTGGCGTCTCACCTGAAGCCTCTGGAGAAACACGACCTGCAGGGGGCGCCGCGCAAACAGCCCTGGAACCCCGTCACCGCCGGCAACGGGACGCACCACATCAGCTCAGGGAGTGAGCGGGAGGTGAAGTCAGAGCCAGGACAGAACCAGAGCTGAACCGGGAAAGAACCGGGACAGAACCAGGACAGAACCAGGACAGAACCAGGACAGAACCGGGACTGAACCGGGACTGAACCGGGACAGAACCGGGACTGAACTGGGACAGAACCGGGACAGAACCGGGACTGAACCGGGACAGAACCGGGACTGAACCGGGACTGAACCGGGACAGAACCGGGACTGAACCGGGACTGAACCAGGACAGAACCGGGACAGAACCGGGACAGAACCAGGACAGAACCGGGACTGAACCAGGACAGAACCGGGACAGAACCGGGACTCAGGACAGAACCGGGACTGAACCAGGACAGAACCGGGACTGAACCAGGACTAAACCAGGACTGAAGGCACATGTCTTGATTGAACATTATGTCGTTCAGAGTCAGTAGAATCTGGCTCTAACGTGGCTCTCAGGTTTAATGCCAATTTTGATGTCATCATTCAACATTTGTATTCAAGTGTGTTTAAAAGGTGGACTTTGAGCAGATTTCCAGTGTTTCCCACATTTTTTTTTGTATAAATGTGACTTATTTCATTTATAAATAAATAAAATAAATAAACACACAGATTACACATTAAATACAAGTATCGTTTGTATTACCTAAACCATTTTTTGTTCGTGTTGAGACTATGGGGCGCAAAAATGTCAGACAGATGTCAGAAAAATCGCAGGTACATTTTTTGCCAAAATCGTTGAGTCTTTTGTTGAATTACAGGTCTGTGAGTGTACCTTATACATGTCTCACTTTATATATTTGACATGTATTTAAAAGTAATGAAATGAAAAAAACAAAGATTATAAGAATGGATTAAATCTCTCATCAGAAAATGTATTCCAGTGTCTTCTTAGTAGTTTTTGCCAGTTTATTGTTGTGTTTTGTGCACTAAAACCATGAATGTTTAAAACACACAGATCAGGACTAATGTGGAACAGTTTGAACTGGAGCCACCAGAGGGCGCCACAGCTTCAGATTTGATCATTTCTGCACTTTGTGAAGTCTTTTGTAGATTTAGCGCAAATACTACAGTGTTTTCCCAATCGGAGCAGGAATGACACAAAAACATGAAAAAAGTGTGTTTTTGATTAAAATCCCTGTTCATGTGTAAATATTCTCCTCCAGGACATCGTCACTTCAGCTTTGTCTGCGTAAAACTGACTAAAATCCTCTTATTCAAGGGTCTTTTCGCGTTTTAAATAATAGTTAGCTGCAGCCTTTCTTGAATTTGATGAGACAAAAAAGCGTTTGAAACCAAATCCAAAGCAGAAACGGTTTGTAAAGTGGATTAAAAACGACACACAAACACTCTTTTACAGATATATATTTTATAACAGTCAGTACAGTTCTTTCCAGCTGGTGTTTTCTTCACATTGACAGTTTAAACCCAAAACTAAATCCTCTTTTACACAAAACGAACAAAGTGCAGACAAACAAACACCTCTCTGTTCCTTTGGGCCAGAAGCATCGTTACATTTTTGTTTCATGGCTTTGTCTTTTTATTTTAGTGCAACTTGTGACGTAAATAAACAATTAAACAAAAGAAACAAAGTCAGCATCGTTAACGTAAACTCTAAATGTCACTAACACGTCGTAAAAGCTCCTTCAATGACACGAAAATAAACCCTGATCTTCACAAACCAATAAAATAAAAAGGCAATAAAAATTAAACATAAAAGATTAAAACAATTCAAACTAAACACAAAGTGGAAGCACGTTCAGAAACTGGCACAAAGAAGATTATGTACCACGCGATGTAAAAAAAAGTGCAATAAAATGATCATTGTTTGGACTTTTGTTGGAAAAAAACATACATTTATTTTTGGTTTTAAGCTACGTTTGTTAATAAAATAATTAAATCCATCTCAGCCTCAGCAGAATTTTCACAGAATCCACAATTTACAGATAATTCATTTGTAGTTCATTATTATTTGTTCTAATTGACATTTGCTTGTTGAATTAACATTTGCTAATCAAAGTTAGCGAGATTTAAGTGTAGATTTTTATTTTATGACCTTATGTCCTTTGAAGTTACAATGTCCCAGAGAAATCTATGGATGAAGTGGATTCAATGAAGAAATAAAACATCTTCAGGAGCAGATTGGACACGTTTGTTAAGAGAGCAAACTGAACAAAAAACAAAAACTGAACCTTTTGCCTGTCGTGTCTCTTAATCAGGGCTGCATTTTTACATTTTTAACCAAATGAAGGTTTAAATATAAAGACTGGAGGCTTCTAGATCAAGAATGTTTACAAATGAAGGGTTAAATTAATGAAAACCAGAACTTGCTTGTTCTTTTTTGACATTTTGGTTTAATAATATCGCTGTCTTTGTTATAAAAAGGTCTTTTTTAGAGTCTGTTTGGTTCAGATTATGATTATCAACCTAAACCTAACTACTATTAAATTATTTATTATCATTTTTATAGTATTTTATAGTATATTAATCATTGCAGCCCTGCTTTTAGTAAATGTGACAATAGTTATAGAAGTGCATGAAGTTATTTTATTTATTACAAACAAAAACATTTATTATTATTATGATTATTCTACCATTTTAATTCGATGAAACATAACATTTTGCATTTTAGACAGAAGTAAACCTGATATAAAAGTGCTCAATGGAGACGGATGAGATTAAAGCCATACTGCGGAACATTCCAGGCAAAGCCATAACAGGAAAGTTACACAGTGCAGCTTTAAATTGTTCTAACTCTGGACGGTTTGCTGCACCGGACGCTTTTTGATCCGTTTTACGACAAATACGCGTCAATGTTTCCACAAGGACAAAACTGAAGATCCCGACGTTTGTGTTTGAGATCTTTAAACGATGCTGATATATTTTATTTCCGTTAATTGTTCTCGTTCGTTAAAAGTGCTTTTGTTGAACTGGCTGCTTCTGTATTTTCAAAACAAAGCGCTTCCGTCGACGGTTTACAAAGTTGAAGGGATGAGTCTCGTTTCATTTAGATTTAGATCATTCATTTAGTCATTAATTCATTGTTTTTTCATCTTTTTTTTTTTTAGTTTCGGGTTTGAATTATTCTGCGGCACCAAAATATGACCGAATCAGCACTTTTAGAAATAAAGTGTTCAAATGTTGTGGTTCTTTAAGGCTGCGTTCACACTTTCACAATCATTTCATTGAACATGGCACCGAACCCGGACTAAAAACGAATCTAAACCTGGACTAAACAAGGACTAGAAAAGGACCAAACTAAGACCACACCAGGACTAAACACGGAACTAACCCTGGTCTAGATCAGGACTAAACAAGTACCAGAACAGGACCAAACCAGGACTAAAATGGACTCAAATCAGGACCAAATGACGTCAGTTGTGAACGCAGCCTAAATTTGTTAACGGGCATCGTTTTGTTTTCGTTTGTGGATCCGATCCGTCCAGGACACCCCTCAAAAAAGTAAATTATTGAATTAAACCATGGGAAAAGCTCAAATTGGAACTTATTTAAGGCACGCCTGGTCCTCACGGCATACTGGGAGAAAACCAAGGCATCCATTGATAAATCGTACGTCTTTGCTTCATGTTCTGGTTTTGGCGCTCGTCTCCATTTTCTTTCATTTATTTATGTTTATCCTTCATTAATTGACGAATATATTGGTGCTTTCAGATGACACTTCGTCTAAATAACTCCTTGATTTCACTTTTATCGACCGGATTGTCTCCACTTTTAGCTGAGCCCACAGTGTTGTCCAAAATATCAAACCCAGACCGATACCACTCGATACCAAACGTGGCATCAGGACTAAAAACTCAAGTATCGACACAATAATTGGCCTTGAAAATCACAACTGAGTATCAAGCTTTTCCTTCATAAAGTTGTAAAAGGTTCAGTATCGTCTCCGGCACGAGAAGCTGAAGAGGTGTAACCTGAGTGCGACCGGGTCTGAAACAGGAAGTGAGGTCACTGCTGGTGGGCGGGCTTTAGGAAGCGCGTGGACTTTTGGCGGGACATCCTGTGCTGCTGCTGCGCCGTCTGACCCTCGCAGATGGACTCGTACAGCGTCTGTGGAGAAGAAGGTTTGCACAGTTTGAGAAAAATCCAATCTAGACACGGGACGATATTTAAACTTTATGTCACGATTATCACGGCCAAAATAATTGCGATTTACGATAACATCACGATAGTTAATAAAACTGCTTTGACAGTTTGAAAATGTGACGTATAAAGACATTACTTTCTCATTATAAATAACTTCTGACATATTTGTGCTTTATTATAAGTGAAAACAAAAACGATCTAAAAGAGAACATAATGGATAAGTTGCTTTTTTTCTGCACAATCTGGTACAAAATGGCGATTATCTTTGTTGGCGATTATCACGATTAAACAAAATGTAGCCCAAACGATTATTGTCTTCCCTTTTTATCACGATAAACTATGTTATTGTTTATTGTCCCATCCCTAATCCAATTGTAATTCGACACGACAAACAAGACACATCACGCAAACGTTTTTGTGTATTTTGTATTTAAAGAGCAATAGAAATAAAATTGGATTGGATTGGAAACGTTACTTTTTGAGCGTTCATGCGAGGGCTGGGCGATACGGCAAAAAATGATTATCCCCATTTTCTTGAGGCCAAATCATGAGTTCGATTTTAATCACGATTCATGTTCACTTTGTATTTTTCTGTTGCCTTTAATTCACCTTATTCCGCCCCGCCCACTTCTGTTGTAAACGCACTTCCGTTTGACGAGAACTCCGTTAAAGCTAATGACGAACGAGGGAAAAGTCTAAAATGTTACATAAAGTAGATTGATTTGTGTAAAATGTTTAATGAACACGAGCAACAACAAGTCACAACGCAACGATTTCCTGGTCAGTCTGAAAACGTCTTTTTATTCCATGTAGAACTTATTTTCTGTTGAGCTCGTCTGCTCCATGTGAACTACAACGGAAACAAGACGGCAGCGCGTACAGCAACTTCAGGAATATGGTGGATAGAGCTGCACGATTTATGAAAAATATCTAATTGTGATTTTTCTGACCAGTGTGATTTATGTTTTAATAATAGGATTCTGTTCAAATTCACATTGAACACCCAATTTTGTCACTTTTAGTCGTGTTTTTGTCACGTTCAGTTGTGTTTGTCACACTTAAATGCATCTTAAAGTAGAACATACCTGTGCCACGTGTGCGTCTTTGAGCTGGACGGTTCTCGCCGGGTCCTGGCCGTCTTTCTTCGGGAGCTTCAGCTTCATCGGCTCCTGAAAGCGGCGACCGAAAAAAACCCAACGTCACATAAAAAGGCAAATACACTTACAGAATACAGCTCCCTGCTATGTATTGTTTAAAGTATGTTTTGTTGTGACCGCAACTGTAGTTTCAACGGTTTGTGAGGCGCTTCGAGTGCCTGTGAGGTGGAAAAGCGCTCTATAAATAAAAATCATCATCATCATCATCATCAACTAATAAGTGACGACGACGGCTCGTTTCCACCATAGACTGTAGATATCAGTGGACCATGTTAACATGCTAGCCGCCGCGTTCCAAATAGGAAGCAGCTATGGAGGAGCTCCTGGCTCCATAAAGCCGAGCTGCCATTCACTTTCTATTGGGACACTGGTGCCCTTTACTCTTTAACTGTTTCTGTCAAGCTCACCATCTTGAAACTAAAACGTCTGTTTTGACACACTCCACATGAATCAGGTGTTTTTTTTTCTCGTTGGTTGTTCATAAATCAAGTTATTACAATAATAACTGACCAATCAGGTGCTTCCTTTTCCAGGGGCCGTTTTCGCTCGTGTTAGCAACAGGTTTGATTGACAGCTAGCGCCGCACGTTGCCGCCGTCTCCTCTCACCGAGGGGCGGAAACCATTAACAACCTCGCTCCTGATTGGTCCATGTGGTTGCTACGATACGCACTCGGATCTCCAAATATGGAGTCTGGCTCCACTTTAGCCGCTATAACTGCAGCCACGATGGGCTTCATTTGGCTGGAGCCAAACGCTATGGGTGACGTCACAATCCCACAGTCCACTGATATGTACGGTCTATGGTTTCCACCGTCAAACCAAAACAATCGGCTAATGCTCAAGTTAAAGCTGGGGTATCTGACTTTTTTTGTACACGAGTAAAAGAAAAGTAGTTTCCCCCAAAGAATATATTGCAAAAGCAGATCGTTTGGACCACTTTACGATGTCTGAATCTTTTCATTAAATTCAAATTATGGCTCAGTTTGGTGGGAGGGACTTCTGGAAGATATTTAGCATAATTTTACATTTCTGAAGTGGCAGTTCCAGAAGAAATTTAGATCTACAATAGAAATAATCGCTGACTGGTCGACGACTAAAATACTCGTTAGTTTCTGCCTAAAAGTGTATTTAAATATCGCAATAATATCTCAGATCACAATCATTTCCAACTCTGTAGATAAAACACAATTGTTCCAGAGAGTTTGCCGTAAACGGTTTGTGCGCGAGGCCTGTAGGGGGCAGCACCTTGCAGTAGATCTTGAGGTCGGTCCCCCTCACTTCCGGAGGTCGGTAGAAGTTCTCGTAGAGGCACTCCCACTCTTTGTTAAAGTGGTTCACAAAGTCCAGCTCCTTCACGCACAGAACACGCCTGAAAACATGAAAATAAGACAGAGCGTTAACTTAAAGGAGACACACTCTGCCAGAGCACCTTTAATGAGCTTTGAATCTTGTGTTTACTCATGATTATTTTACTCAAAGTTGCGTTTCGAGTGAGTCCTGCACGTTTGAATAATCCTGTATTGTCCTGTAACTGAGGCTCGAGTGCTCAGAAAAGTCCTGTTTTCACTTACCCCCTATCCCCGCCCACATCCTGTGCTTAGTTGAGATCGTTAGAAAAGTTAAGACCCCAATCTAAAATGTCATGTAGCCACTTTTCAAGAGTAAAAACACGTAAATTAAAATCTGCAGCTTGTTAGGGTGATATGTCACAATGAAGAGGCGGGGCTTGTCAGTTCAGACGTTTTGAACAGGAAGTCAATGAAACAGTTTCTATTATTAAGCCGTTTTAGATCAATGTTGCGTTTTACAATTAACAAATTGTAAAACGATGAACTACTTATGTTATACTTCAATATTAAGTGACATAAGTGAAATCTTCATATGTCTCCTTTAAAACCTCTTGCGCTTTAATTCAAACTGAAGCTGTTTGAGTCTAAACAAATGTCTGGACTCTTTGTGAAGCTGAAACTCTGTAGTTTTGGCGTCTGCTTCGGGATTTGGTCGTTAATTCGTTTAATCATAAATATATATTTTTTGAAAGTTCACTCTGTTTTCTTGTAATTGTCTTATTAGAAGAAACTCTCAAGACGAGAGCAGAAAGAAGGTGTAGAGTGAGTGATTTAACAGCAAATCTACACATAAATACACTGTTTCCCAGTACCTTTTCAGCATAAATAGTTGTTTTTACGTGAACTCATGTGCAGTTTAGGTCACATACATCATCAAATCAAAGATTTACTGAAAGGTTTGAGAGTTTTTGCCAGATTCATGAAACTCTCTGCTTTTAGTGTGGACGGATCGATCAGTAGACCATGATCAAAAATGTCCACTACAGCCACAGTATCAATGTAAACAAAGTAAAAGTAGATTGCAGAAACAACCTAGAAACAACCTGCTGTTGTACAACATTGTCATATTTGGTGATTTGGCCTGTTGCTTTACCTGTCGTCGAATGAAAAGTGAAAGTAGACAGTGTTTTTACTCCTGGTTCAATGAAAAGTGAGAGTAGAGACAGTGTTTTTACCCCTGGTTCAATGAAAAGTGAGAGCAGAGACTGTGTTTTTACTCCTGGTTCAATGAAAAGTGAGAGTAGAGACAGTGTTTTTACTCCTGGTTCAATGAAAAGTGAGAGTAGAGACAGTGTTTTTACTCCTGGTTCAATGAAAAGTGAGAGTAGAGACAGTGTTTTTACCTGTGGTTGAATGAAAAGTGAGAGTAGAGACAGTGTTTTTACAACTCGTTCAATGAAAAGTGAGAGTAGAGACAGTGTTTTTACTCCTGGTTCAATGAAAAGTGAGAGTAGAGACAGTGTTTTTACTCCTGGTTCAATGAAAAGTGAGAGTAGAGACAGTGTTTTTACCCCTGGTTCAATGAAAAGTGAGAGTAGAGACAGTGTTTTTACCTGTGGTTGAATGAAAAGTGAGAGTAGAGACAGTGTTTTTACCTGTGGTTGAATGAAAAGTGAGAGTAGAGACAGTGTTTTTACCTGTGGTTGAATGAAAAGTGAGAGTAGAGACTGTGTTTTTACCTGTCGCTGAATGAAAAGTGAGAGTAGAGACAGTGTTTTTACCTGTCGCTGAATGAAAAGTGAGAGAAGAGACAGTGTTTTTACCTGTCGTTGAATGAAAAGTGAGAGTAGAGACTGTGTTTTTACCTGTCGTTGAATGAAAAGTGAGAGTAGAGACTGTGTTTTTACCTGTCGCTGAATGAAAAGTGAGAGTAGAGACAGTGTTTTTACCTGTCGTTGAATGAAAAGTGAGAGTAGAGACAGTGTTTTTACCCCTGGTTCAATGAAAAGTGAGAGTAGAGACAGTGTTTTTACCTGTCGCTGAATGAAAAGTGAGAGTAGAGACAGTGTTTTTACCTGTGGTTGAATGAAAAGTGAGTAGAGACAGTGTTTTTACCTGTGGTTCAATGAAAAGTGAGAGTAGAGACTGTGTTTTTACCCCTGGTTCAATGAAAAGTGAGAGCAGAGACAGTGTTTTTACCCCTGGTTCAATGAAAAGTGAGAGTAGAGAAAGTGTTTTTACCTGTCGATGAATGAAAAGTGAGAGTAGAGACAGTGTTTTTACCTGTCGTTGAATGAAAAGTGAGAGTAGAGACAGTGTTTTTACCCCTGGTTCAATGAAAAGTGAGAGTAGAGACAGTGTTTTTACCACTGGTTCAATGAAAAGTGAGAGTAGAGACAGTGTTTTTACCCCTGGTTCAATGAAAAGTGAGAGTAGAGACAGTGTTTTTACCTGTCGCTGAATGAAAAGTGAGAGTAGAGACAGTGTTTTTACCTGTCGTTCAATAAAAAGTGAGAGTAGAGACAGTGTTTTTACCTGTCGTTCAATAAAAAGTGAGAGCAGAGACAGTGTTTTTACCCCTGGTTCAATGAAAAGTGAGAGCAGAGACAGTGTTTTTACCTGCCGCTGAATGAAAAGTGAGAGTAGAGACAGTGTTTTAACCTGTCGTCGAATGAAAAGTGAGAGTAGAGACAGTGTTTTTACCTGTCGTTGAATGAAAAGTGAGAGTAGAGACAGTGTTTTTACCCCTGGTTCAATGAAAAGTGAGAGTAGAGACAGTGTTTTTACCTGTCGCTGAATGAAAAGTGAGAGTAGAGACAGTGTTTTTACCTGTGGTTGAATGAAAAGTGAGTAGAGACAGTGTTTTTACCTGTGGTTCAATGAAAAGTGAGAGTAGACAGTGTTTTTACCTGTCGTTGAATGAAAAGTGAGAGTAGAGACAGTGTTTTTACCCCTGGTTCAATGAAAAGTGAGAGTAGAGACAGTGTTTTTACCTGTCGTTGAATGAAAAGTGAGAGTAGACAGTGTTTTTACCTGTCGTTCAATGAAAAGTGAGAGTAGACAGTGTTTTTACCTGTGGTTGAATGAAAAGTGTTTTTAGTGCTTTTACCTGTTGGTGACGATGATGCTGGTCTTCCTGTGTCCGGGGAAAGGACGCAGGTCTCTGAACACTTCTCCGTCCAGCTGTTTGATCTCAGAGCGCTGAAACACACAGCCCTTTTCTAAACTCTTCGGTCCTCAGAGGGTCAGACATGTTTACGGCTGAGGTTCACAAACAAATCACACTTTGCACCTCATCACGATCTGTTTAACAAAACTAAATCCAATCAAACCAGGTCTAAAACTGGAACAAACCTGGAGGGAATCTGGGCTGAATAAGATGTTAACATATTAGGCTCGTGTACAATTAAAGATCGTCCGATAGGTTGTTTTTTTTCACGGTCAATTCTGGCGTCGTCACATTAGAATCCAGAGCAGCCGATAAGTTCTGACGATATTTTTGGACAGATTTTGATATTTTATTGAAATACATTTTAGACATCACCAACACACTTTACTACAGCTGCAACTAACGATTTTACTGACCAATTAGTTTAGCAATTATTCTTTCGATTAATCGATTAGTTGTTTAGAATGCATGTTTTGGAAGTTAATGATTATTAGATTACTAAAGCAGATGAAAATGATTCCATTAATCTGTTAGAGGCGATCGAACCCCAGAACAAACACCACAGAGCAGTGCAGCCACGTTTGTTCAGTCCTGGAGATTAAGATACGATACATTAACACGTTTATATTGGCCTGATGTATCTGAACAAAAATATCACGAGAACAAACGATGTATTTGTGTCCAAGTATAAACCCTGTACGTGGTGTGTTCAGGGAGAGTTCAGTATTCTCCTGTCATGACTTGACAGGAGAATACTGACATGACTGTCAAGGCACAAACACCTTTTGTGTTTATACTTTGTCAGTTTTATACTTTAATTTGTACGTTGCACCCTCAAAGCTTTTCTCATCGACATTGTATACATGAAAAATAAATATTTATAAAAAATAAAGTAATATATCATAAATGTTTTTTTGAGATTCTGATTTTAGAATTTGTTAATTTCTTTGGAATGTTTCTTCTAAACCTTTCTTTTCATTTTCCTCCTGAACTTTCCAACTGAATCACAGAATTATTGGCAGCACAAACTGATAAAATGTGTTCTTAGATTTATTTTTTTTTTGGCCTGTTTGGTCTTTTTTTGTCTGGAGCTTTTGTTTTGCTCAAACTTCACATGGTAAAATGTAAACTGAAAGTGTCTCTGCTAACTTGTTTGTTATGGGTAAAAGGAGATAAAGGACACTTCACCTGCCTCACAACACTTGGACTCAGAAACATGTTTTTTAAGCAGTGAAAGATAATGAGTTAATCTGTGTGTGATCCAGAGTCTGTGTCAGTGATAAATGTGAGCTGCACTGTTCCTGTTGTTTATCTGGTTTTACACAACTGTTTACTTCTTTTTTTTTTTAGATGTCAGGTGCACACTTATATCTTTATTAAAGTCTATATGACAGGTTTTCATGTCAAGACTTAGAGGGCGCCTGTGGAAAATATGTATCATAGTTACATCAGTCAAGCTTCAGTTTGTGAGGAAAGAATAAAAGAAGAACAAAAGTTTAAAATGACAGGAATTAGAGCTGAGTTCTAGAATGGAATCCCTCTGTGATGTCATCAAAAAGCGACGTGCCGATGAAATTACAATAATAATTTAAACATCACTGACACATTTTTCTGACAGTTTCAGCCATCATTCATCAAAATAAAGGTCTTATCAAGTATTACTTATTGTAAATCAAAACTATTGTGTAATTAATATGGATTTTGGCCTTGTTTACAGTCTGGTTGCTATGGTAACAGTTGCAGAATTACCTCTATCTACGTTATATTTGCTGCTCATGTCCAACCAGGAAGTGACATTATAAACTTTATGGAAACTGTCAAACTGAGGACAAATGGGCAAAATATTTAGTAAAATCTTAAATATGATCATGTTCACCACTTTTTAGCGAAACGTGTCGTCGAACCCGTCACATAGACTTTAAAGTTTAGCAGCTCTTCTACACTTTAGACGTCACTCACCATCGACTGCTAAAATTGCGAAAAATGCTGTGATGTCGTCTGCATAAACATTTTATTTACAAATGCATAACTGTGACATGTCTATTACGTCGTCAAAACTGGGGCAAATAATGTTGTAGGTTATTATTAAAAAGCTGCGTACAATAAGAATCGGCCGAACTGTGCTCCCCAAACATGAAGTAAAAGTAAAAAACAAAAACAAAACGTGTAAATGTGCGGCTGGTGCTCGGAAAGGAAGAAAGTGCACAAACAGAATTACAGAGTTATTGGTTTTTATTATTAAAGAGAGGATTGAAACATGTTACATTTGAGAAACACATTCATAGAGACACGGCCTAGAACTGTATTCACCGTCATGCATTTAACACTTGCTCAGGTTTTATAGATCAAATTAATTATATTTTTGGGGTATTTTGGTCGTTTTGGAGTCTATAATTGTTGTGTTTATTCACGTTTGTATCCGTTCTTATCAAATAAACAATACGATTTGACAGAAATGTTTAATATTTAGAAGCGATTACAACAGATTAACGCCGTCACAGTCACGTTTGGTTGGAAAATGGCAGTTCATAAATTGTGAAGTGTGACTCTAATGCTTTTTTTTGTCGAGTGACACTGCATAAAATAAATCGTTACAAATAAGGATCGGAAATATTGAGTAAATTTCATATTTTACCAGAAATATTATCAGAAATGTGCTGAAATCTTCCTGTAAATGGTTTTAGTTGAGGTTTGAGTGACTGGACTGTACAGTTAACCACAATTTAACTTTTTCAAAAACTAGGGCAGCACGATTTTGGAAGAAAAAAAGATAATTTTTTATATTTTTTCTTGGGTATAATGATTAGATTTGTGATTTATGTTTGAAAGAGAAGGATTACGTTCAGAGTCCTCATTGTAAACAACTCCAGGAGCTTTAAAGTGCCTATGACAGGTTTTTAGGATTTTCTAATTTTGACTTTATTCAGTGTATTAATATGTCTTGTGAATATAAATTATAGTTTTACATCAATCAGGTTGCCGTTTATGGAGAAATGTTACAGGAAGTAAACAATTTGATGACGTCACACTGGAGAGACAAATGTTACGCATAATTTACACAAAATAAACTACTTTTTTGACCCTTTAAACGTGGATTCAACAAAATAAAAGGTGTTCACATGTGTTTTTCTTTGTAAAATAGAAAAATCTGTGACTTAGTGGAGTTCTGGTGCACTGTGCAGGACGGTTTCTTGTTAATTTCCCAGTGTGATGTCATCATTTACAACCAGGAAGTAAAATTAAAAACCTAAAAAGATCGCTAAACTGGGGTAAAATTTGTACAGATTTTAGCAGATTTTGAAATATATTTATCTTAACTTTAGTTAAATGAGTCGTCCAACCTGTCAGAGGAACTTTAACTTTAGAGAGTCGACTGAACTAGACTCCAGCGTTTGTAAACAGCACACGGTACCATCCCAAGAGTTAGCGCCGACGCATTTTCGACAGGAGAGTTAGCGTTAGCCTCCAGACATCGCAAACTCGCCAAACTCACTCGAGCACACGTGAGTAACACCAGAGCAGAGTTAGAAAACATCACCACGTGTCAAAGGGTTTTGTGTGGATCGTTACCGTTAGCGATTAGCGCATACGTGCTAACAATCTCGTGTTAAACATCCCTAAAATCTCATGTTATTCTGGAAAATGCACCAAAAACACAGCAGGCCACAACAGTTTGACAACGAAATGTGTGTTTTGTTTCATTGAGCGCCGCAAATCCAACAGTAATAACTTTAGACTCTAGAGGTCGACGTTTGATGTTGACATTTATCGTTAGCAAATGTAATCAACACATAAACAACATCCATGCCCATGTGTCTGCGCCGTCTGCAAATGATAGAATTTAAAAAATGTTTGCTGCCTCATTAAAATGAATGAGAGAGAAGTGCCAGGCTTCGTGTGCAGTTTTTCTAAACCAGGCATGTCCAAACTCAGGCCCGGGGGCCAAATGCGGCCCTCAGACCAATTTTTCTTGGCCCTTAGTCTTCCTGGTGAACTGGCCCACATTGTCCTGATAAGTACTATTTACAGCACATTTCAGATTTTCTACAATTCCAACCTAAATAACTAACACTTTGGTGCAGCACAGACCTGATATTAAGGCACTGAGACTGAATGTAGATGTGGTGGAGCTTAAAACATCAGATAAATGCAGCTTTTTTAACGTTTCACGATTGATTTGTGGCCCTCCGCTTGGTCTATGTTTCAGTATGTGGTCCTCGATGGAAAAAGTTTGGACAGCCCTGGTTTAAACAAAGTGGCTGTAGAAACACAAACCTGTGAGCACTAATTTTATATCATTGTATTTGTTTTATTGTACATTTGTTTAATATTAAGATGCCCTTTGGCAAAGAGACTTCTGAAGCAAATGAAAGCTTGGGCACATTTACATTGATTAAAGCTAATTAATGTGCCATGTCCCTTATCAAATAAATAAATAATAAAGATTACTCCTGGAGGGGTGTTTATTAAGGCTGTCATTAACGGTTATTTTAGAAGTCGACTCATCAAACGATTATTTGTATTGTATATTTAGACTTTTTAAACACATTTTCAGCCAAATAAAGGTTGAAATGAGAAGACAGCAGGCCTCTAGAGAGAGAATGTTTATGAATAAAAAGTATTATTGATCAAAATCAGTAATAACCTGTTGTTTACTGATTATTTCTTATAGTCGACTTGATACAATGAGTCGATTAATCGGTGCAGTCCTAGTTATTACGAGCTGATAAATGAATCACATGGACTTCAGAACACGTTTGTAAAAGTCTAAGCGGCTAGATTTCGTTCTTAGTTGAGGACATTCTATCTAAATAATTGAGAGTAAATTGAGAAAAAATTGTGCGTAAATTGAGAATAAATTGAGAGTAAATTGTGCGTAAATTGAGAATAAATTGAGAGTAAATTGAGAAAAAAATGAGAAAAAATTGAGAGTAAATTGAGAAAAAATTGAGAGTAAATTGAGAATAAATTGAGAGTAAATTGAGAAAAAATTGAGAGTAAATTGAGAGTAAATTGAGAATAAATTGAGAGTAAATTGAGAAAAAATTGAGAGTAAATTGAGAATAAATTGAGAGTAAATTGAGAAAAAATTGAGAGTAAATTGAGAATAAATTGAGAGTAAATTGAGAAAAAATTGAGAGTAAATTGAGAGTAAATTGAGAGTAAATTGAGAATAAATTGAGAGTAAATTGAGAGTAAATTGAGAGTAAAAACTTTTATTTTTTGCAATTTGATAATTTCGGAAACTCAGATTCTGCTTGAGGCAATTATCCATTTGCTAAATTCTCTTAAACATTGTTTTTTTAATCTGTGGCCCATCGAGGAAACTGTTGCTGTGATTTTGACGGTACAAAAACAAACCGAACTGAACAGTCATGTTTCATGCAGCCGTTTTGAATAAACACAATATATTCAGGTTTTTCTGTGACAAAATGCAGCGACGAGTGAATACTTTTCCAGGCGTTAGAACATTAGTGCGAGGTAAAGACACGTCCAGGGCAGTAATGGTACACAATGTGGTCCTGACAGTTTTATATTTGAATAGAATAGTCGTTAAATACGTTAAAATATTCTACGCATGCATATGTAATTAAAATATATCTTTATTATTGAAGCAGGCCATTTTAACCGCGGCTAATTTACAAACCTGTATGTACCATTAGACCCATACGTTTAGCAGGTATTAGCTTAATATTTGTCATTTCATTTCATACAAATTACACAGAAATAGTAAATATATCTCAGTAGGTAGATGACATTGACGTTTGTACAAATATATTGCTACTTTCTACGAGAAAAAAAGTTACGATTCGTTGTAAAAATCAACTTTGGTCAAAGGAAATCATACGAAATTAAAAAAATCACTAGAAAAATAAAATGCAGAGATGTTACTTTGTGGAAAAATAAAGCTGAGAGCTGTAATTACATAAGTCTGAGGTATGAAAAGAGTTTAGAATCTGCAGCGGTTCAAAAGGAAACGGAGCAAAGACAGGCTCGAGTCCAGAGGAGCGACACTGCGGCTGCTGCGGGACAGAAACAGAGCCAACGTTGTGCTTTTCTTTAGTCGTTTCAATACTATTTTTGATCATAAGTGTCTGACTAAAAGTTGGCGCAGTTTAGTTGTGGGCATGTCTAATACTTCTATGTTTTTAAGGCGAGATACTTCAAGCCGAACCTGTTTTTTTCAGTGTTTCACTCTTTTTTCGCTCTCAACATTTAAACGTTCACCTGGAAACAACAAATCTGCTCCTAAAGATGTTTTATCATTTCATTTGATCCACTTTATCCATAGATTTCTCTGGGACGTTGTAACTTCAAAGGTCGTTTTCTTAAAATACATTTTTCCTACACCAAACTGTACAATCTGAACTCAACAAGATTTTGACGAAACTTACAGGAAGATTTGTTGATATCTAAATCTAAAACTGATTTATTGAAGTTTTAAGTCTAAAAAATTAGACGAAAGTTGAATTTTTAGGACGAAAGTTGAATTTTTAGGACAATTTTCAGTTAGTTTACTCCAGTTTACTAAATAAGAAACCCAAAATCTTCAAACGTTCAAAATGTGTTTTCTATCAAATATTTTAACAAAACAAAACAAACAAATAAAGTAACCCAGGCTTTTTCCATTTTTCCCATATTTTTCCATTTTTTATGTCCCAAATATGTGCAATTTCAGCTGATTCTACACAAACAATGCCTTAATCATACCCTGAAAACATTACATAAATATATATATATTAATCAATTTACATTACTTTAAATAAGTAAACTACAAAAGAATTTTCTAATTAATATCTAGATTTTTTGCTGTTCACTTGCAGCGTCCCACCTTTTTTTTTTTTAATTACTGTGCAATTAATTTGGAATATTTTCATTAGAAATGTTTGAAATGGAATATTCTATGTATTATATTTTGATTTTATTACATATTTTGTCGATTAAAATCAGCGTAAAAGAAAATCAGTTGTTTCTGGATAACGGCTGATTGATTAATTTACAGTATTTGTTTATGCATTTACTCAAATTTAAAATGTTTCATCCTATTGTTTTGGTTTAGTCAGTTCAAAACATTTAAAACATTTAAATAAACTAAAACAACGCTCTTAAAACGGTCAAAAGTGGAGGCGTAAAAGCAGCCGCAGTGTCCCGTTGCGGCCTCTAGGGGCAGAGCCTGAACGTGCAGCGTCTCCCTTACATTAGTTTCAAACAGAAACAAACAAAGTCTTGGATTTAAGACAAAGTGAGAGTCAGAGAGAGCGTTCACTCCTGGTCAGGCTGCAGCGAGAGGGAACAGAAGAGGACAGAGGGTTAGCACAGAGCTCAGAGTGAAATGACACACAATGACGGCGGGATTTGTGAACTATTGTTGAATTATTCAGACAAAAAAGATCAGACTTTAAACATTCTGGTGCAGACTTAAAGGGTGCATCTTCTACTGAACTGTTCAAAGTGCACATGGCAAGCTTTTATCTAGTTTTTCATTCTAATTAATAACTATTTGATGGCATAATACATGGAAATAAAACTGTTAGAGACTTTAAATACACTATCAACCATTAAAGGTAGAAATATGGGACTGAAAAGAGTATTTATGAAGTGTATTATTGTTGAAAATCACAAATTGTTTAATCTTTTTTGACATTTGGATTTAATAATGCCACTGTCCGTGTTATAAAAAGGTATTTTTGATGTGTTTAGAGGAACAAGAAACACATTTTTCCTCACTACAAAGCCTTTTCAAATGTTTAAACTATGGGAAACTAGTAAATTGATTAGTGAACTGACAGTATTTGTTTATGCATTTACTCAAATTTAAAGTGTTTCATCCTATTGTTTTGGTTTGGTCGGTTCAAAACGTGTAAAAAATGTAAATAAACTAAAATAACGCTCTTAAAACGGTGCTGTTTCGTGGTTGTAAAAAGCCCTTTGCAAGAAAGAGTCAAAAGTGAAGCTCGTCTTTTAAAAGTTCAAGTTTAAAAGCTTTTATTTCATGAAAGTTTCCTTCGCTACAACTCTACAACTACTGTTTTTAGCCTTATTCAATCTGCTTCACTGTCTGTTTGTAGAAATATAAAATGCTAAATTGTCCAAATGTCTTTTAATCAGTCGAATTAACAGTAAAGTTAGGAAGTAAAGTGTGTAAACTATAACAGATAAAGTGGTTTAATTGTGTGCGATGGAGGTGGACGAACCTGGAAGAGGTCGTAACCCTTGGACTCCGACAGGTCGTAGGGTCGGATGATGCCGTCTTCCCTGATCAGACGGACGGGGCGGAGCTTGGTCACCTCCTCCGTCGACTCGGCCGCTCTGAAACGTGAAGGGAGTACGGTTTAGACGGAAAACAAAAGCGTGCGTTTCCCCTGAAGCAAAGCACGCTGCAAAAACAGAACATCCAGCACGTTAAGACGATCGGATTTCTGAATATTTATGTCGATTTAAGCGGTTTTGGCCGAGTCCGTTTGCGATTACCGGCGTTTTTTTAGCCCTTGTCACAGTTTTGGTTTCATCTAAATTCTTGTCCGTGTAGTTTCTTTTAATATGATGCTTATTTTGGCTGTAGAGTTTCAGCCGATTAATTTGTCGATGGCGTCTTGTTCGACTGCGATGTTTCTTTTTCAAGTTATTTCGGGTGGATTTGAAAGGATTTATGTTCTTATCTTGAAATGTGGGCGTGAATTGGGAGTTGGATCTACCTTTTTACCGATAATTACGTTGCAAAAAGTTGAATTAATTACATCTAATTGCAACTAATCGATTATTAAGATGATTGAACTATTTAAATAATCTGTCGTTATTTGAATTATAAACAGACTCCAAAACATGCCGTGTGCTCAGAGAAGATGTCATGACTCAGACAAAGCAAAGATTACACAAAAAACATTTACATTTAGTGTTTTTGTGTAATGTTTTGTGTGTAATTGAACTCTGTCAAGAAAGGCCTAAAGTGGCGTCATTTTAGCTTTGAGTCAAATTTAGTAAAACTCTCCAATTTGCAAACCTTTCGAAATCCAAACAAAATCAAAACAAACAATAATGGCCAGATTAATAGATTAATAAAATAATTGTTAGTTGCAGCCCTAACATAGAGAGATTTAATAAGTCTGAGCCCCCTCTAAGTTGATTATTCACTATTTTTGACCAAGGATTTGTTTAGTCGACCACAGGTTTAATGTTTTACTTCCTGTGTGTATATTGCACAGAAATTCCACGCACGGAATGAAGACGAGAGAAATATGTGGAAGCTGAAAGTAGCTACTAAGGAATCTGTGTCATTTCTGTACAGACCGCTTGCTTAGTCACATATTTAGCAGAAAAGTCCACAAAAAACTTTAAAGGACAAATATTATACTTAATTTTTTATTGTTTTTAGCTTTAAACCTTCTCTTGAGTGTCTTCAGTTTGACATCTTGTGAGTTAGAAGTAAAAATAAGATGCTTTTACACAGAAAAACATGACTTCATCACTGCGTTTGGGAGATGTCATTTTGACTTAGCTGTGGCTCCATCTACTGGCTGCAGAGGCAATTACACACATGAAAATAGCAGTAAAGAGTGGATCTGATGAAGTTGTAGTCATCGTGATTAGGTGGAATAAATGATCAGAGCGAGTCTGGCCATGATTTAAGGAGATAAAACAGCAAAGGATTCTGGGATAAATTATGTCAGTATCATCTACGAACATGAAGGAGTTCAGAGCACAAGGATTTACAAACCAGCATCAAACAAACATGAATCAAACTAATGCTGCTCCAGGTGAGTTTTTGACAACGGAACAATGTTAGAACGTGGATCAAAGCTAAAAAAAAAGTCAATTCTGCATAATATTTGTCCTTTACTTGGCAGACAGTCAGCCTCTAATAATGTACATTGACCTTATTCCTTAAGTTGCCGTATGCGCCGCCGTCTTGTTTCCGTTGTAGTTCACACGGGGCAGACGAGCTCAACAGAAAATAAGTTCTATTCGACTAAAAAGACGTTTTCAGGAAATCGTTGCGTTGTGACTTGTTGTTGCTCGTGTTCATTAAACATTTTACACAAATCAATCTACTTTATGTAACATTTTAGCGGTGAGACTTTTCCCTCGTTCGTCATTAGCTTTAACGGAGTTCTCGTCAAACGGAAGTGCGTTTACAACAAAAGTGCAAAAAAACGGCAAAAGTGGGCGGGGCAGAATAAGGTGAATAGAAGACAGTGAGAAGAGACTGAGAGGGAGAGAAGACAGAAAGAGAGAAGAGTGCGAGAGAGAGAAGACAGAAAGAGTGAGAGGAGAGAAGAATGGAGAAAGAGACGAAGAGAGAGAGGGGGGAGAAAGAGCGGGAAAGAGAGCGAGGGGAGAGAGAGAGAAGATGCACCGCCATCTTGTTTCCGTTGTAGTTCACATGGAGCAGACGAGCTCAACAGAAAATAAGTTCTACTCGACTAAAAAGCCGTTGTCAGGCCTCAGGAAATCGTTGCGTTGTGACTTGTTTTTACTCGTGTTCATTAAACATTTTACTCAAATCGATCTACTTTATATCATGTTTTAGCGACAACTTTTGCGTGAATGGAGTTCTCGTCAAACCGGAAGTTCGTTTACAGCAGGAGCGCAGGTGAATAAAGCACTTTTGAGAAGCCTGAGACGCGCCATATGAATCCAATTACGATCCTATAATTTTACCTACGCGCTCACTTAAACTAAAACTCAAACAAACATAAATATTCAGAAGTCAGCTCATTAAATTCATGTAGATATTCTTTTTCTTGCAGCGAACAAGGCAGTGTCAGTCTTTTACTCCGCACACTTTCCATTTCTCTGTCTGCATTTCCCGTCTGCGGCGTCATGCACAGAGTCACTAAACTCCGCTCATTCCCAAACTGCAAATCGCGATGCCGTTCTCACCTTTCACCTCTAGGGGGAGCATGGAACACAACAGGCGTTAAAGAGGGCACTGGTGTCACGTGACTCGATGGAGGGGGGGGGGGGGGGCAGCGGTTTAATCGAACAAACTGAACCGACTGATGATCTCCGCGATGTCTCCTCAAAATAATACTATAGTGCTCATGTGAAAGTATGAAATAATGGTCCAAAAATTTACTCAAGTAAGATAACAACAGTATTTGAACAGTACATAGCAACTAGGGCTGCACAATATATCGCAAAAGTATCGATATCGCAATATTGTCTGACGTAATAACGCAAAAAAACTAAATATGAGTCTTCCATCTGATAGAAATGTTCTGTTTATAAAATGAAAACACTGCAAAGGGAAAATCCTGTATAAAATCTAGCTTTTTCAAACTAAATTAGCAGAAAAATGGCAAAAAAGAATAGACTATTTCTGATGTTATTCATAAATATTCTCTGTCTATAAGCTTTGTTTACAATATTTTAAGATGTATTTGGTTAAAAATGTTATTCTAAGTCTCAATCTACAATAGAAACAACTAAAACGACTAAAATAATCGTTAGTATCAGCTCTAGTCAAAAAGTTTATTTAAATATCGTAATTATATCGCAATGATTTCCAATATCGTGCAGCCCTAACAGCAGCCACACTTGTACTGCGGGCCAAAAGTCATCAGCGTGACAGATTTTTATTCATTTTACAAATACAAATACACGTGGACACTGTTTTCTTGTTGAAATTATGCATAAAGGGTCAAAAAAGTGTCATTTCGTTTGTGTAAATTATGCATAACCTTTGTCTCCCTCGTGTGACGTCATCTATTTGTTTACTTCCTGTAACTTTCTGCAGATTTTTTCAACTTTTTGTTTGGTGTAAAACTAGAATTCATGTTTACATCGGGTAATGACACACTAAATAAAGACAGAATTAGAAAATCATGAGAACCTGTCATAAGAGTATTGATAGGTTTGGGCGATATGGAAAAAAATTATAACCACGATTTTCTTGGGGCCAGATCATGATTTCGACCCGTGCAATTAAGATTAGACTTGTGTTTTAATAATAGGATTCTGTTCAAATTCACATTTTAAACACAATTTTGTCGCTTTGAGTCGCATATTTGTCATATTTAGTCACGTTTTTGTCACTTTTAGTCAAGTTTCCGTCGCTTTTAGTCACGTTTATGTTACTTTGTCACATTTTTGTCACTTTTAATCACGTTTTTGTCGCTTTTAGTTGCAATTTTGTCGCTTTTAGTCACGTTTTTGTCACTTTTAGTCACGTTTTTGTCACTTTTAGTCACGTTTTTGTCGCTTTTAGTCACATTTTTGTCACTTTTAGTCATGTTTCCGTTGCTTTTAGTCACGTTTTTGTCACTTTTAGTCACGTTTCCGTCGCTTTTAGTCACGTTTCCGTCGCTTTTAGTCACGTTTCCGTCGCTTTTAGTCACGTTTCGCCGCTTTTAGTCACGTTTTGTCACGCGTTTATGTCACTTTTAGTCACGTTTCCGTCGCTTTTAGTCACGTTTCCGTCACTTTTAGTCACGTTTTCGTCACTTTAAGTCACGTTTTCGTTGCTTTTAGTCACGTTTTCGTTGCTTTTAGTCACGTTTCCGTCGCTTTTAGTCACGTTTTTGTCACTTTTAGTCACGTTTCCGTCGCTTTTAGTCACGTTTTTGTCTCTTTTAGTCATGGTTTCGTCGCTTTTAGTCACCTTTTTGTCACTTTTAGTCACGTTTCCGTCGCTTTTAGTCACGTTTATGTCACTTTTAGTCACGTTTCCGTCGCTTTTAGTCACGTTTTTGTCACTTTTAGTCACGTTTCCGTCGCTTTTAGTCACGTTTATGTCACTTTTAGTCACGTTTATGTCACTTTTAGTCACGTTTCCGTCGCTTTTAGTCACGTTTCGTCGCTTTTAGTCACGTTTCCGTCGCTTTTAGTCACGTTTTTGTCACCTTTAGTCACGTTTCGTCACTTTTAGTCACGTTTACGTCACTTTTAGTCACGTTTATGTCACTTTTAGTCACGTTTATGTCACTTTAGTCACGTTCGTCTCTTTTAGTCACGTTCCGTCGCTTTTAGTCACGTTTTTCGCTTATAGTCACGATAGTCACGTTCCCGCTTTTAGTCACGTTTTTGTCACTTTTAGTCACGTTTCGTCACTTTTATTCACGTTTTTGTCACTTTTAGTCACATTTTTGTCACTTTTAGTCACGTTTATGTCACTTTTAGTCAGGTTTATGTCACTTTTAGTCAGGTTTTTGTCACTTTTAGTCAGGTTTTTGTCACTTTTAGTCATGTTTTTGTCACTTTTAGTCACGTTTCTGTCGCTTTTAGTCACGTTTTTGTCACTTTTAGTCACGTTTATGTCACTTTTAGTCACGTTTATGTCACTTTTAGTCAGGTTTATGTCACTTTTAGTCAGGTTTATGTCACTTTTAGTCACTTTTATGTCACTTTTAGTCACGATTCTGTCGCTTTTAGTCACATTTTTGTCACTTTTAGTCATGTTTGTCACTTTTAGTCAAGTTTTTGCCGCTTTTAATCACGTTTTTGTCACGTTTTTGTCACTTTTAGTCACGCTTTTGTCACTTTTAGTCACGTTTATGTCACTTTTAGTCACGTTTTTGCCGCTTTTAATCACGTTTTTGTCACTTTTAGTCACGTTTATGTCACTTTTAGTCACGTTTTTGTCACTTTTAGTCACGTTTTCGTCGCTTTAGTTGTGTTTTGGTGCATCAAGTCACGTATGTTGTTTGCAGGCGCGTTTTTGTCGCTTTCGAACGCATTTTTATCGTCACGCTTTTGCCTCTTGTTTCAGAACACATTTGTACAAATCCGAGCTACAGTGTTTGCAGTTTTTATTCAAATCAAAGCAAGACATTTTGTTGTTTGTGGAAAAAATTATTGCACTTCAAAAACTGCAGCCTTTGCGATCCATCCATTAAATGCGCAATTTTGTGTGGATTTGGTTTAATTGTGCAGCTCTGGCCTTTAAGAGGTAAATAAAGTCATCTGCTCAGAAGCTTCAGAGGCTAAACAACAGGAGAAAAAGTGTTAGAACAGACAGAAACAGTGAATCACGATACGACGATTTCACAAAAATAGCAGATTTTTATCACCGTATCGCCCAGACCTACTGTACACTTTATTACTCAAGCAGAAAGTATGACGTCTGAAAACTACTCTTATTCTGGAAAATTTGCGTAGCCGTCTCATTGCGTTCTACAAAAATAACCAGCAACGATTCCTTTCACATCCTGAAGCGTGACAAAAACGCGTTAAGATTGCAGTCTCTAAATGAAAACGTAACATTTGTGGATGCAAAGTTTCTCCAAAGCGGAACAATGCTGCGTCAGACGTATTAGAACAGGCTCACGGCAGTATTAAGTGTGAGGGAAATGGTCGATGTTCATGTAAATCCATTGAATTCACACCAAAATGCAGCCACTTACCTTCTCTCTGCGGGACAACATTCACATGCACGAGCACAAATGAGCGTCCACGTCAGACCGGGCTCCTTCGCGACGTTGAACCTCGTGAGCTTTAGATAAAAACGTGATTATTTCCGTCGTGGCGAAGGAGCCCGGCCCGGACGTGTCGAGTGTCAAATACTCACACACCACAAAGACAAGAAAAAAATCCCAGGCAACATCACGAGACAGAAACAAAAGCAGAAAATTAGAAGAAGACAACACAACACAGCTGAGACTTTTAACACGTGAAGACATTTAATAGGTTGCGTTTACTTTAAAGGCTACGTGACAGATTTGACGACACATTTCACTAAAACGTCGTGAGCGTGATTAGATTTAAGATTTTACTAAATATTTTGCCTATTTCTCCCCAGTTTGACAGTTTTTGTAATGTATTGTATTGTATTGTACATGAGCAGCAAATATGACATAGTTAGAGGTAATTCTACAGCTGTTACCATAGCAACCAGACTGTAAACAAGGGACAAAATCCATATAAATGACACATTAGTTATGATTTTACAAACAATAATACCCAATAACAGCTTTATTTTGTTGACGGACACTTTAAAGTATCAAAAAGTTGTGTCAGTTGTGTGTAAATTCTTCACAGCACGTCGCTTTTTGATGACATCACAGGTGAACCCAATCACTTCCTGTTATTTTAAACTTTTATTTTGCTAAATTTCTCCACAAACTGCAACTTCACAAATGTAAAACTGTAGTAAATAATTGTCACAGGTGCCCTCCCACCAAACTAAGACGTAATCGGAACATTTTGAACCTGTCATATAGACTTTAAATTATTTTGTCATGTCAAAATTTTGAAATCTATATTTTCTATGTATATTTAGAAAACTCTTCGGAAATTCATCGTCAAACATACATGTATTTTGAGTGACGTCTCAGTAATTGTGCTCATTAATACGTATGTTTAATTTTTGTTCTGGGCCATAATAATACTTTAGTCACTAGATGTCGCTCTAAACCAATGGGAACACTTTTGCTCCAAACCAGGAAGTGTGGGCTCAGGTGAGTGGGCGTGTCTTCTCAGGTCTTACATTTGTTTCCAAACCCACTCATGCCACTTTGCGTTGGTGGTTGTTTGTTTTCTACAGTATATTATTTCACAGTTAGGCGTCCTGTGAACTGTGTCAGGAGGTTCTTCAGTCTGAGAGCGCAATACTGCAGTCACAGCTCGGAAATATATATAAATGTAGGGAATATCATGAATTATATGAGTTACTTTGGCAACGTTCATCTGGTCTTTACTTTTACTTTACTTTTTCCTTTTCCTTTGTTTACTTTTAGTCAATCGAAACATGTCAAGGTCAATACATCTCACTCACAAAGAAGAAGAAGAAGAAGAAGAAAACAGCGTGAAGTTGTTTAGAAGATTTGAATTTGAACGTCAAATCTTTTGTGGTAAAAATGCCACAAAAGGAGCATTTGTGATGTGCTTTACAGACTTGTGGAAACCTCTCAAAGCACCACACACTTATGCCATTACTCTTTCACTTCACACTCGATGGTGAGAAGCTACAGCTGAAGCCACAGCGGCCCTGGGGCAGACTGATGAAAGCGAGGCTGCCAATGTGCGCCATCTGCCCCTCTGACCACCACCGAACCTGTGACCTTCAGATTAGTGGACGAATGTTCTAAAGACTATGTGGTAAGAACACTTTACTTTTAAAAATGAAAAGTGATGTTTTAAACTTTCATGTTTTATGGGATATTTTAACACTTTTGTGAATAATTTGACAGACATTTCACATTACTGATGATTCACTGACATAATATAGTATTAATATCAATATCATTATTAGGGCTGTAGTGCTTTAGTGCAGCGGTTCCCAAAGTGGGGGTCGCGAGATGATTTTAAGATCTAATTTGAATAAATATGACCCTGTATTCACTCTATTTTAAAAATTAAAAATGGTACATTTTAGTGAAATAGGGTCTAATGAGACAATAAACTATTCAAAATAACCAATATTAAACCTGATTTAACATGCTTTGATACTTTAAATTATTTTCTATTTCACTTTGGGGGTCTTGAGTTGGTTTCGTGGTTATTTTGGGGGTCCCGGCAAGAAAAGATTGGGAACCCCTGCTTTAGTCGTTTAGTCCCTTGATTTTCAACCAGAGCGCCGGGGAACACTTGTGTGCCTTGAGAGATTGCCAGGTGTGGCTTGGAAAAATTTGAGTAAACTGATTCCCAAATGCAGATATAATTTACCTTATAGTAATAGTAATAATAGTTTACCTTGTTGGAGTGTTCTGAGCAACTTCTGCACCAAAAAACAATGCAAAACCAATACTATAGCCAAATTTAAAGAACCAGACAGTGGCACAGGCATTATTTGCTCCATTATATACCATGTTTTTTACTAAATGGTCTGATTTGGTACTGTTTTAGAAGTAAATTGTGCGCTGTGGTATTTATTAAACCCTAAAAGTGTTCCTCGGCTCAAAAAAGGTTGAAAAAGACTGCTCTAGACGATTAGTTGGTCAGTGGTATCTTAGTCGACCAAGATTTTTATTAGTCGACTAATCATTTATATAAAATGTGTATAAAATGATTTATGAGGCAAAAACGAGAAGATATGAAGTGGATTAGCTGAAGTCTTAATGTACAAATACACTCTGTCTCCTGTACTTTTCTGTATAAACAGTTGTTTTTGCTTGAACTCCTCTACAGTTGTGATCTTTTGGGTGCAGTTTGTTTCAGATAAATGGAAATACTTTACAGTTTTGATATATTTTTCCCACACCCCTTTTAGTCGGTCGATAGAGCTGGTCTTTAGTCGACCAAGAATTTCTTTTGGCGACAACAGCCCTAATCGTTATCGTTAATAAATATTTAGATATTGAATTTTGTCAATCTCACTCACTACTTACTCCTCTTTCTACTGTATCTAACTCATGAAACGTGACAATAATCAGCTGTTTTTATTTATTTATTTGTGTCATATTGTTTCACTGGGTGCTAAGTTTGAACCTGCCGTCCACTGATCCAGAGGCAGATCCTGGACACCACAGCAGGCAGTGCCTCTGACACAGCTCACAGGAGGCAGAAGGGCCACGTGTGGGCGGAGTCTTATTATCAAACAGGGGGAAGGGCCTGGACACGCCCTTCAGAGGAAATCAGAACAGTGGCCCCTAATGGTGGTGTAGAAAAGTGCACTGCCCACTAGAGTTCAAAAGTGGGATTCATTTAGAGTTCTTTTAGAGGTTTTTCTTCCTTTAACACTTTGTTTATTGTCTACAAACAGTCAAATCTATTTTATAAAAACTGTTGTTACTTTCTAGTTTTTGTAAAAAACAAATTTTAATTTAGCTGTGTGTAATTTAGTGCTGACACGTGAAGTTTTTACGTTTTGTTTCGTGTGTATTGGTCTACTAATAAACAATAAAAAGCTGGTAAAACATCTGACTATTCATGGATTTCAGAGAGATGAAAACCTAGTACTGTTGCCATGGCATTCAATTCAAAACAAAACATATCTTTTCAATGGCATAAAGTCCTGAAGATAATCACAAAGCTGAAACCCATGAATAACACGGGAAACTCAACTAAACTATTTTTCCTTCAATCAAAACAAAAACGATAGGCAAGATTTAGAACGTTACGACGTCACATGAACGCAACGTATTAAGATAAAGACACAGAACGACACAGACAGAAGCGTTACCTCTGGATGCCCTGAAACGTGCTGCTGGCCATGTCCACGATTCCTCCGGTGGGTCGGGCCACCACTCCCACCAGGCCCTTCCCGATGCCCTTGAAGAAGCCGGCCGCGCCCTCCTTCTTCGCTCCTGACCACAAGAATAACGTTAGAACAGAACTTAATTTGCTTCACTGTACGATTTTTTCCGTCTTGTAAGATTTATGGATGTCACACTGCGAGAAGTGATGAATTAAAATTCGTTGGACAGAACGCAGTCTAATTGTGCGATGAATCACTCCAGTGGTTCTCAGACTTTTTTGTCTTGAGTAGCGCTTTGTCTCACGCTCAAAGTACCCCTTAACTTGAGTTTCAGGCAAATAAATGGGTTTACTAGTCATACATTATCAATTACTACTATTGTATTTTACTGTTAACAATATTTATGGTCCAATTCACGCCAAAAAGAGGCTAAGGTAACGCTTTAGATCAGGGGTGTCCAAACTTTTTCCATCGAGGGTCACATATTGAAATATAGACCAAGCGGAGGGCCACAAATCAATCGTGAAACGTTAAAAAAGCTGCATTTATCTGATGTTTTAAGCACCACCACATCTACATTCAGTCTCAGTGCCTTAATATCAGGTCTGTGTGACACCAAAATGTTAGTTATTTAGGTTAGAATTGTAGAAAATCTGAAATGTGCTGTAAATAGTACTTATCAGGACAATGTGGGCCAGTTCACCAGGAAGACTAAGGGCCAAGAAAAATTGGTCTGAGGGCCGCATTTGGCCCCCGGGCCTGAGTTTGGACATGCCTGCTTTAGATTAATGTTCCTTAGTTAACTATTTATAAGACGTTAATAAGCACTAATAGTTTGTTTATGCACTTATAACGCCTTATACATGTTTATAATCCATCAGACTAAACATGTTTTAGTGAATAAACCACATGTACAGAGCATCAATGAGCAAATATTACATTATTTTCAATTATCACGATAATAAATGCTTGTAAATGCCTTGTAAGTGCTCATAAACACATAACAAGTGCTTATTAATGCATTATAAATAGTTTACTACGGAACCTTAATCTAAAGCTTTACCCAAAACTCAACTACAAGCAACAAAAATGCGACTAAAAGAGACAGAAACGTGACTAAAAGGATCCTAAATGTGACTAAAAGGATCCTAAATGTGACTAAAAGTGACAAAAATGCAACTAAAAAATTACAAAATTCAACTACAAGCAACAAAAATGTGCCTAAAAGAGACAAAAATGTGACTAAAAGGATCCTAAATGTGACTAAAAGGATCCTAAATGTGACTAAAAGGATCCTAAATGTGACTAAAAGTGACAAAAATGCAACAAAAAATGACAAAACTCAACTACAAGCAACAAAAATGTGCCTAAAAGAGACTAAGGTAAGGAGATTAAGGTTCCTTAGTTAACTATTTATAAGATGTTAATGAGCACTAATAGTTTGTTTATGCACTTATAACGCCTTATACATGTTTATAATCCATGAGCCAAGACATGTTTGAGTGAATAAACCACATGGACAGAGCATCAATGAGCAAATATTACATTATTTTCAATTATCACGATAATAAATGCTTGTAAATGTCTTATAAACACATAACTAGTGCTTATTAATGCATTATAAATAGTTTACAAAGGAACCTTAATCTAAAGCGTTATCGATGCTAATAATAACTAATAACACTTTTTTTATTCAGATAAAAGTGCATTTAATATTCTTTTAGAACCTGAAACCGTTCCGAGTGCCCCCTGGTAATTGTTCACGTACCCCTGAGGGTCCCCGTACCCCTGGTTTGGAAACACTGAATCACACGATCAGTTGTAGCTACGACAAAATCTGTGCAAATATCAGGCTCAGGCTCCGTGTGATAAAGTCATCCCAGTTGCACCTGTTAGCGGAGGCTAGCGTGCAGTGTTTTCTAAATGAAAGAGAAACGACAAGATAAAGTCCTGTTTGTGGCGGAGCTCCTGTCGTTAACTTTACGGCGTTTGTGTTTACATTTTTGAATATTTCTTTAGATAAAGCAATTTAAAGGACTGCAGATGGAAAATAGCTATTTAGCTCTAATCTGGTGCGGAACATCTCTGTTTTTTATGAGCTTAATGTCTCTGTACTGTACACTGTCCCTTCAAATAAAGACTAAACTAAACTAAATAAAGAATAATCAGACACAGATAATGTATGGTTCTAGTCAAAAATTGTGTTTTGTTCCATTTTTGAATGTTAATTTTTGCTTCTTAAGGTTGTCTCACTCTCTAAAGCTAAATGTCTGGTCACACTGCACTTTTAAAAGCTCTCAACTTCTGATTTGAAAGAAGTAAATACAACATTGAAAGCTGTACGTACTGTATTAAGGGACGGGACAATAAACAATAATATCGTTTATTGTGATAAAAAGGGAAGACAATAATCGGTTGTGCTACATTTTGTGTAATCATGATAATCGCCAACAAAGATAATCGCCATTTTGTCACCAGACTGTGCAGAAAAAAAGCAACTTACCCTTTATATTCTCTTCTAGATCGTTTTTGTTTTCACTTATAATAAAGTACAAATATGTCAGAAGTTGTTTATAATGAGAAAGTAATGTCTTTATACGTCACATTTTCAAACTGTCAGCAATTTTAATAACTATCGTGATATTATCGTTAATCGTAATTATTTTGTCCGTGATAATCGAGACCTAAAATTTCAATATCGTCCCGTGCCTAATCAACAAATCGTTAACTGAACTGTAACAAAGACCTTGAATGGAATCAATGGATCAAAACGTCAAAAAATAATAGATTATTGGAGATTTCTTATGAATAATACACTTTATTCATAAATATTCTCTCTTTAGAAGCCGTCAGTCGCCACATTTCAACCTTTATCTGTGCGAGTTATAATGAGAAAGTAATGTCTTTATACGTCACATTTTCAAACTGTCAGCCATTTTAATAACTATCGTGATATTATCGTTCATCGCAATTATTTTGGCCGTGATAATCGTGACATAAAATTCCAAACTGTGCAAAGGTGTCCAACAGTAGTCAGACATAAAAATAAACAATGTTCCTTACCTTCCATGGGTTTAGTGACGATGCCTGTAACTCCTCCCACAACACCCTGAGGAAAAACAATCAAATCATCAGCGTTTGTGTCGATCTTCAGTCCTGTTCGTCCGGGGATCATCTCTGACCTTCAACAGTCCTTTCCCTCCTTTGGCCAGACTCTCTCCGAAGTCTTTGGGCGGCCGGTTCATTTCCTCTCGGCGTTTCTGCTGATACTCTTTGTCCATCGTGATCGCAGCCAGGCCTTTCCCCACCGAGCCCGTGATTTTAGACACCATCCCCGCAGCGCCACCTGTGGGCAGACAGCAGAAGTGTTCAATAACCAATGGCATTCTATGAGGACTAGAGCGAAAGAATTATTATTAACACTAATCCCCACGCCGTTTAGAAAAGATACTAAACAATGCAGACTGTACGATCAATAATCATTTGATAAAGCTTCTAATAAAAGAATCACATGTTTCATAAATGTTTTTGTTGCTTTTTGTCGTGTTTTGATAATTTAAGATGCATTTTGTCTGGAGGACATTATTGCACTTCAAAAAATGCAGCCTTTGCTAACTGCATCCATTCAGATCAAACCAAAGAAAAATGTTGCCAAGACTAAACCAAGACAAAAACAAGGATTAAACCAGCACTAAACCAAGACTAAAACAGGACAAAAACAAGGACTAAACCAAGACAAAAACCAGCACTAAAGCAGGACTAAAGCAGGACTAAACCAGCACTAAAGCAGGACTAAAACAAGACTAAACCAGGACTAAAACAAGGACTAAACCAGCACTAAACCAGGACTAAAACAAGGACTAAACCAGCACTAAACCAGGACTAAACCAAGACTATATACCAGGACTAAAGCAGGACTAAACCAGCACTAAACCAGGACTAAACCAAGACTATATACCAGGACTAAAGCAGGACTAAACCAGCACTAAAGCAGGACTAAAACAAGACTAAAGCAGGACTAAAACAAGACTAAAGCAGGACTAAAACAAGGACTAAACCAGCACTAAACCAGGACTAAACCAAGACTATATACCAGGACTAAAGCAGGACTAAACCAGGACTAAACCAAGACTAAAGCAGGACTAAACCAAGACTAAAGCAGGACTAAAGCAGGACTAAACCAGGACTAAAACAGGACTGAAGCAGGAATAAAACAAGGACTAAAGCAGGACTAAAGCAGGACTAAACCAAGACTAAAGCAGGACTAAAGCAGGACTAAACCAAGACTAAAGCAGGACTAAAACAAGGACTAAACCAGCACTAAACCAGGCCTAAACCAAGACTAAAGCAGGACTAAACCAAGACTAAAGCAGGACTAAACCAGGACTAAACAAAACAATGCAGACCGTACGATCAATAATCATTTGATAAAGCATTCATTTAATTGAACAAATAAATAACATTTAAAATAATAATAATAATAATCTGAAGCTGTACTCACCAACAGTGTGTCCCAGCAGGCTGCGCACCCCAATCACAAAACCCTCAGCAAACTCCTCTGGACCCTGAACCGCTCCCTGTGGCACGAAAGAATTTTGTTTAATATTCACTTCTGAGATGGAAGGTTAAATGATTATTATTATTATACTTTTTTTTTCTTCTTTTTTTTCCAAGTTGGCATTTAAGGAGAAATAAAGAAAAGCTGCTTAAAGTGTGTGTGACAGATTTTTATGATTTTCGAATTTTGACTTTATTCAGTGTATTAATACGTCTTGTAAATATAAATTATAGTTTTACACCAATCAGGTCGCAGTTTGAGAAGAAATGTTAGAAAATATGTTGAAAATTACAGGAAGTGAACAAATCGATGACATCACACCGGGGAGACAAAGGTTACGCATAATTTAAACAAAATAAACTAATTTTTTTGACCCTTTAAACATTGATTCAACAAAATAATAGCGTTCACGTGTATTTTTCTTTGTCAAATAAAACAATCTGTGACGTTCGAGGAGTTTTGGCCCAGTGTGCAGGATGGTTGCTAGGGTAATTTCCTATTGTGATGTCATCATTTACAACCAGGAAGTAAAATTAAAACCTACAAAAATCGCTAAACTGGGGTCAAATTTGTACAGATTTTAACAGAATTTGAAATCTATTTATATTAACTGTATCTTAGTTAAACGAGTCGTCCAACTTGTCAGGGGCACTTTAATTTTTAAATATCAACAATGGTAATGATAAAATACCAAAAGTGTAAGATAATGTCTACGGTGTATGCATGAAACGTGAATTTAAATATTTTTGTTCATAGAGGGATATAACATGGTAAACGCTTTGAGATTATTAGATGCAGATTGCACCCGATGGTGGACGGTCGAGTCTGAAGTCCTCGGCGTTACCTGGAAGGGCTCGTAGAAGAAGGCCTCGACGCCCTCGGACAGGCCCCGGATCAGTCCAAACGGGTTTCCCAAGACGTCCAGGCCCAGGACCAGGACGTACATCTGCTTCAGGAACTGCAGCACGGGCAGACACAGAGCAGGTTTAATGCTAATGCTAATGCTAATGCTAATGCTAATGCTAATGGACGCGGACCTGCTCGGTGTAGTGGCTGATGACCTCCCACATCAGTTTGTCTCTGCTGCAAAACTGGTACTTCACCTCGAAATACGCCAATCTGAAAAGAGATCAGAACAAGGTCAAAGAAACACGACCGGGACGAGACAAAACCGTTTAAACAAAAGGCTTTTTTGTCGACACGAGTTTAGCGAAAAAGTTAAGACACTGATTGATTATTTGTCTGTAAGATATTTCTACAAATTCTATAACTGTTGTGCAAGTCAGCGTAAAAGGTTGGGCTGAAACAAGTTTATCAGTTAATCACAACTAATCAATTATTGAGACGATTGTCAAATAATTGTCTGTGCTTTTAAACGTCGACAGTGCGGCGGCTGCTCCACCTCACGACCCTGACTCTGACCTGTGACCTGGATGTTCCCGTTTGCCTGGAGGAACTCTCTCTGCACTGGATGAACTTACTTTTCCCACAAGGTTTTTTGTAGTTTTTCCTTGAGAGAGGGAGGGTCAATTGCTAAATTCTCGTGAACATTGTTTATTTAAACTGCTTTCTAATTGTGGCCCATCGACTGTTGTTGTGATTTTGGGCAAAACAAAAATAAAATAAATTGATTTGATTTCGTTTGTGTAACTAATGATTATTTTTAGTAGTCGACGAGTCAGTGATTATTTTTTCGATTAGTTGACTAGTCACACGATTATTTCTCTATTTTGTATATTTAAACGTTTTAAATATCAGCCAAATGAAAAACGGGACTGAAGCTTCTAGAGAATATTTATGAAGTGTATTATTAATCAGCAACATTTTTGATTGTCGATGTCAATTATTTTTAATATAAACATTAATCATTGCAGCCCTAATGAACTGACTAATTAGAATTACATGTTTCAAAAAATGTTTTTGTTGCTTTTTGTCATATTTTGACACTTTTAGATGCATTTTGTCTTGTGGAGGAAATTATTGCACTTAAAAAATCGCAGCCTTTGCTAATTGCGTCCATTCAGATCAAACCAAAGAAAAATGTCTAAAAGACTAAAGCAGGACTAAACCAAGACTAAAGCAGGACTCAAACAAAGACTAAACCAGGACTAAACCAGCACTAAACCAGGACTAAAACAGCACTAAACCAGGATTAAAACAAGGACTAAACCAGCCCTGAAGCAGGTCTAACCCAGGAGTAAACCAAGACTACAGAAGGTCTAAACCAGGTTTAACCCAGATCTAAACCAGGACTAAACAAGGACTAAAAAAGGACTAAATGAGGCATAAACCAGGACTAAACCAGGACTAATCCAGGTCTAAATCAGGTCTAAACCAGGACTAATCCAGGTCTAAATCAGGTCTAAACCAGGACTAATCCAGGTCTAAATCAGGTCTAAACCAGGACTAAACCAGGACCAATCCAGGTCTAAATCAGGTCTAAACCAGGACTAAACGAGGACTAATCCAGGTCTAAAACAGACAACATATCTTCTACATTTCTGACGCTAGTGGGGGGCGGCTCATGACCCTCTGAGGGCGTGGGGGGCGGCTCGTGACCCTCTGAGGGCGTGGGCTCATGACCCTCTGAGGGCGTGGGCTCATGACCCTCTGAGGGCGTGGGCTCATGACCCTCTGAGGGCGTGGGCTCATGACCCTCTGAGGGCGTGGGGGGCGGCTCGTGACCCTCTGAGGGCGTGGGCTCATGACCCTCTGAGGGCGTGGGCTCATGACCCTCTGAGGGCGTGGGCTCATGACCCTCTGAGGGCGTGGGCTCATGACCCTCTGAGGGTGTGGGGGGCGGCTCATGACCCTCTGAGGGCGTGGGGCGCTCATGACCCTCTGAGGGCGTGGGGGGCGGCTCATGACCCTCTGAGGGCGTGGGCTCATGACCCTCTGAGGGCGTGGGCTCATGACCCTCTGAGGGCGTGGGGGGGCGGCTCATGACCCTCTGAGGGCGTGGGGGGGCGGCTCATGACCCTCTGAGGGCGTGGGGAGCGGCTAATGACCCTCTGAGGGCGTGGGGGGCGGCTCATGACCCTCTGAGGGCGTGGGGGGGCGGCTCATGACCCTCTGAGGGCGTGGGGCGCGACTCATGACCCTCTGAGGGCGTGGGGGGGCGGCTCATGACCCTCTGAGGCCGTGGCGGCGCTCATGACCCTCTGAGGGCGTGAGGGGCGCTCATGACCCTCTGAGGGCGTGGGAAGCGCTCATGACCCTCTGAGGGCGTGGGCTCATGACCCTCTGAGGGCGTGGGGGGGCGGCTCATGACCCTCTGAGGGCGTGGGGGGCGGCTCATGACCCTCTGAGGTGACCCTCTGAGGGAGCGTGGGGGGTGGCTCATGACCCTCTGAGGGCGTGGGCTCATGACCCTCTGAGGGCGTGGGGGGGCGGCTCATGACCCTCTGAGGGCGTGGGGGGCGGCTCATGACCCTCTGAGGGCCGGACCACAGCTCGCTCGGGTCTTACTTGAATATGATGTCGTCCACGTCGGTCAAAGTGGCGCCGATGCTCTTCAGTAACAGGTTCAACGACTGGACGGCGGCCGCCTCCTGAGAGCCGTCGTCGCCGCTGGAGCCGAGCGACAGACTCAGGTGCAGCTGAGGACGAGCCGGACCGACAGGGTGAGGGTTACACGTGGGATTTATGTTTTAAAAATGCAGATTGGGTCGATCGTACCTTGATGGGCGAGATGTGGAAGTGCTCGAAGAAGCTGAGGCCCGTGATGTCGGTGAGAGAAGCTTCCATGACCTCGGGCTGCAGCATCTGAAGGTCTTTCTCGATCAACTTCGACTGAAACGTGCGGTAACGTTTTAGAATAAGGTTCCCTAGTACAGTGTTTTTCAACCTCTTTTGAGTCGTGGCACACGCTTTGGGTTTAAAAGCTACCACGGCACGCCACCTTCCACTAAAACATGACTAAAATAGACCATTAAGCAAAAAATATTGTATATAATGAGGCAAATAATGTCTGTGGCACTGTCTAGATCTTTAAATTTGGTAATAGTGATGATTTTGCGTTCTTTTTTGGTGAAAATGTTGCTCAGGACACTCCAAAAAGGTAAATTAGTTCATTAAATCCGCATTTGTGAATCTGTGAACTCAAACTGGACATTTTCTCAAGGCAAACTGGTTGAAAATCAAGGCATTAAACATCCTTAAAGGTTCTACGCTCTATAATTACACAGACAGCACACAGTGGCATCATTTTGACCCAAATAGATGCTTTTACACCATGTCTGAGCTGAGGCAGAGCTGATTTTACTTTCTTATATGAAAAAAATGGGTAAAGCACCTTTAAATTAGTTAAGTTAAGGATGTGCCAAATTGGACAATGACAGGGCGGGATTGACAGGCCGACAGATCAATAGGAATGACAATCAGGATTTTGCAGGTCAAAAACAACAGAATTGTAAAAACTAAAGAAAGTTAAAGCCATACTTCCATGCAGGTAGATAAGTTTCCTTCTATTTTGTGAATTTTTGTCACCAAAGAAACAAGAATTGTCAGCTGCACCGTGTGGTTTAGTTCCACAGCCTCCTGCAGACTCGAACAAAGACGAACAAAGTCCAAAGGCGTCACTGACCTTCTGCCCGTCGGCCGGAGGATCTGCGGCCGGAGTGAACAGAGCCAAGATGGCGTAGAGGAAACCCTGGTCCACTTTGACCGCCATCTCCTGCACTAAGGCCATGAAGTATCTACGGCAGACAGACTTCACTGAACAACAGAACGATCGACACGAGAAACGTCTCAAAGCCGACACTCACTTGAACTGCATGACGTTGCTGTGTTGGTTGAATCTGGTGATTATTGACACGTCGATAAAAGGCTTTGGTTCTGAAGAGAGGAACAGTTAGAGATTTAGAACATTATTCACCTTGTTATTATATTATTATCCAGGTGTAAAAGATCTGCAGATGCCTCGTGTGAGAGCGTTTAAACGTGTTTCACCTGAGTCGAGAGCGATGGACTTTGGTGGAGGCACAGGATGGAAGACGATGGGGAAGATGGCTCCAGGAAGCTGATTGTCCACCTGAAAGTAGAGTTTACAATCAGAAAAATACTTATCTAAATAGGTCTGGGCGATAAAAATGGAATGTTGAGCTGGTCCCTGTGATAATCTGCTATTTTTGTGAAATCGTCGTATCGTGATTGACTGTGTCTTTAATGCAGCTGTCTGTTCAAACACACTTTTTCTCCTGTTGTTTAGCCTCTGAAGCCTCTGAGCAGATGACTTTATTTACCTCTTATAGACCAGAGCTGCACAATTAAACCAAATCCACACAGAATCACAATTTAATGGATGTAATTAATGCTGCAATGTTTGAAGTGCAATAATTTCTTCCACAAACAACAAAATGTCTTGCTTTGATTTGAATAAAAATTGCTAACACTGTAGTTTGGATTTGTACAAACGTGTTCTGAACGTGCTCTGAGACAAAAGCGCGACCAAAGCAACAAAAATACGTTCAAAAGTGTCAAAAACACACCAACAAACAACAAACAAGACTCAATGCACTAAAAACCTGACTAAAAACAACAAAGACGCGACTGAAAGTGACAAAGACGCGTTTAAATATGACAAACACAACTGAATGTGACAAAAACACGACTAAAAGTGACAAAAACGTGCCTAAACAACAAACGCGACTCAATGCACTAAAACGCGACTAAAAACAACAAAGATGCGACTAAAAGTGACAAAGACCTAAACAAAGACGCGTTTAAAAATGACAAACACAACCGAACGTGACAAAAACGCGACTAAAAGTGACAAAATTGTGTTTAAATGTGAGAAACACAACTGAATGTGACAAAAACACAACTAAAAGTGACAAAAACATGTTTAAATACAACAAACACAACTGAATGTGACAAAAACACGACTAAAAGCGACAAAGACACGTTTAAATACAACAAACGCAACTGAATGTGACAAAAAAATGACAAAAACACGACTAAAATGACAAAAACACAACTAAAAGTGACAAAAACATGTTTAAATACGACAAACACAACTGAATGTGACAAAAACACTACTAAAAGCGACAAAGACACGTTTAAATACAACAAACGCAACTGAATGTGACAAAAAAATGACAAAAACACGACTAAAATGACAAAAACACAACTAAAAGTGACAAAAACACGACTAAAAATGACAAAAGCACAACTAAAAGTGACAAAGACACGTTTAAACAAGACAAACACAACTGAAAGTGACAAAAACACGACTAAAAGTGACAAAAACACGACTAAAAATGACAAAAACGCGACTAAAAACAACAAAGACGCAACTAAAAGCGACAAAGACACGTTTAAACAAGACAAACACAACTGAAAGTGACAAAAACACGACTAAAAGTGACAAAATTGTGTTTAAAATGTGAATTTAAACTAAAACATAAATCGTAAATCTAATCACAATCGCACTGGTCAGAAAAATAACACTTAAGACATTTTTCCTAAATCGTTCAGCTCTGTTAAAGGCAACAGACAAACACAAAGTGAACATGAATCGTGATGAAATGGAAACCAAACGGACCTGGAGCCAGTGCAGCTGAGCCCTGAGGCTGCGCTGGTGCTCAGACTTCTTAAACTCCACCTGGATCCCGGACAGAAAGTTCCTCCGAATCGGACAGAACACGGGCTGACGCATCATCATGTTTGTGCCGCTGAAGTTCACCTGGAAATACGGATCATCAATGAACACAAAACGTCAGGAAACAGAAACAAACAGCAAAATATTTAGTAAGAAAGTCCAAAAAGGCATGGACTTTATTCTGGTAATCAATAATAAGACTTTAAAGTGCGTGTGACAGGTTTCTATGATTTTCTAATTTTGACTTTATTTAGTGTATTCATATCTGTTGTAAATAGAAATTATAGTTTTACACCAATCAAGTTGCTGTTTGTGGAGAAAAGATGATAAACAAGTTGAAAAATGCAGGAAGTAAACAAACTGATGACATCACACTGGGAGGAGACAAAGGTTATGCATAATTTACACAAAAGAAACTACTTTTTTGACCCTTTAAACATTAATTCAACAAATTTTTATTTGTCAAATCAAAATAATGTGACATTAAATGATTTTTGGCCCAGTGTACAGTGTTGTTGCTATGGTAATTTCCTAGCGTGATGTCATCATTTACAACCAGGAAGTAAAATTAAAAAGCTAAAAATTGCGAAAACGGTGTAAAATTTGTAAAGAATTTTAGCTAATTTTGAAATATGTTTATCTGAACTACATTTTGGTTGAATGAGTAGCCCGACCTGTCATGGGCACTTTAAAGTGTCGACTCATTTAGCTAAAATGCAGTTAAGATAAATATATTTCAAATTCTCCTAAAATCTTTACAAATGTTACCCCAGTTTAGCCGTTTGTTTTCGTTTTTTAATCTCACTTCCTGGTTGTAAATGATGACATCACAGTGGGAAATGACCAAGAAACCCTCCTGTAAAGTGCTCCAAAACTGCGCTAATGTCACAGATTGTTTTATTTGATGAAGAAAACTACATCTATGAACATCTTTATTTTGTTGAATCAGTGTTTAAAGGGTCAAAAGTAATTATTTTGTGTAAATTATGCGTGACCTTTGTCTCCCCAGTGTGATGTCATCAGTTTATTTTGTTTATTTCCTGTCATTTTCAACACATTTTTCAACTTCTCCACAAACAGCGACCTGATTGGTGTAAAACTATAATTTATATTTACAAAAGGCATTAATAAACTGAATAAAGTCAAAATTGTAAAATCCTAAAAACCTGTCATATGCACTTTAAACAAAAATTAGGCTGAATTTATTGTGTCATTATTGAGGACAGAGATAAATATAAATCTATAGGAAATTCACTGTTTTTTAAAGATAATATTTTGGTTCTGACAGAAAATATGCTGAACTTTGTGCCAGTTTTTTGTTAAATGAGACAAACATGACTAAATACAGCAAATTTAACCATTAAACCAGGTCAAAACATTAGCATTTCGGCCATTTTCAATCGTGCTGTAGTTTTTAACATTTATTTTGTGTGTCTTCATTATAAATTATCATTATTTGACTGAGGGCAGACTGCATTTCTCCATGATTTATGAGATTGTGTGAAGCACTTTGTAAACGTTTTTGAAAAGTGCAAGAAGCAAATCATTGGAAAGACAGATATTATGGAGTTATTTGACTTTTTTGAGCTTTTAACCCTGTTCTAACATTGCTCCTTCATCAAAAACAAACATGGAGTTGTGTTTAGCTTCATTCACGCTTGTTTTACTAACCCTGTTTACGAGCTCATCTTCTCTGAGCCTCACAAAAACACCCAGTTTCAAATTTCCCGCATTTGTGACGTCAAAGGAAGAAATCCTGAGGCCTCTTGTGCCGTTTTTCAATCCATAAAGACGCAAATTAAAGCAATCTAGCTTTAATTACGCCGTGGTAATTCCCTCTGCTGCCAGTAGATGGTGTTCTAACATAAATCCTGATGAGGGGACACCTGACTGAGAGAAAGCAATGTGAGCTTTTCAATGAATTTCTAAAAGTTCTAAAACATGAGATGCAAAAGTAAAGATACAGGAGCATGTTTAAAGGACAAATCTTCTGCTACAGTGACTTTTTTGAGCTTTAAACCATGTTCCATCATCAAAAACACACCTGAAGTAGCATTCAGCTGCATTCACACTGTTTTGAGGAATGTTTATGAGAAAATCCTCTCCCTCCGAGCGTCAAACACACTTCCTGCCGAACTCCCATGATCCGGGACATATTTTCGAACTAATGTTAATAATATGCATATGAGACTGTCATGGTTGAAAGTCAAAGACAGACTGGCTTGCGGTCTGATGTTGTCCTTGCATAAAATATGGACAACACACAAACCTTTGAGTCTGTTTTCACATTTACTGCCCACCTGTAACAGACATGGCTTTAATACAAGACGAGCCTCACACACTTTCACTCTAAACCTAGAACTAACTATCTATACAGAGCCATTTCTTACTGGAATGTGCTGATTATAACAGAGAACCATCATGTTTTTAAAAGGAGCTTAAAGAAATCAATGTTGGAAAATGTAATCATGCTCAGTGTTTAAGGCAAACTGTACCATCTTTGTGTTTTATCATAACATCTTATGATTGAACTCAAATGTAGTGTTCTGTTTTTTGATTGTTAATGCTCGAATTGTAATATGTACTGTCTTGTAGTGTTTTAAATTGTGAAATTGGACCCCAGGAAGAATAGTCTTTGCTGCTGTAGAGACTAATGGGGATCCTTAAATAAACAAAATTTTCAGACTTCATACGTCACTTATCCAAGAATCTTCCGCTGTTTTTAGTCCTTAAATCATCTCTAAACTCGTTCTGAGCATTCCTGTCGTCAAAACACGATAACTGCTGCAGCAAATCCGCACAATGACGTCTTTTAACAGCTAACTTCACGAGATAACACAGGTTTTAAAACATGCGATGGCAAATTTAAGGCACTCGAGTATGTTTAAAGGCGAACAGCAACAGGAAAAATGCAGAATATTTTTCCTTTAAGGCTAATAACAGCACAAATAATGCAGAATGTGTGTCCTTTAAATGAAATTCAAACTATGGGCTTCAAAGAGAACGAAATCACATGAAACGTTTGTGCGTCGTACCTCGATGTTTCCCTCCAGTTTGACCCAGCCCGCCTCGCTCTTCCCGCTGAGCTGACTCTGGTACGTCTTCTCCAGGAGGTTTATGTTCTTGTGACTGAACGGCTTCCAGCGGTTCTTTGGCTTCATCTCCCAAACGACGCCCGAGCTAAACACAGAGCGACACAGTGTTCAGAGGTGAAGAGGACAAAATGTACTGTAGAGAGAGGAACTGTGTGGACATCGATTTATCATTTTGAGCTTGATGTAAGTGGAATGACAAAACATTAAATTATACAAAAAATATGATATGTTCACAGTATAAACATAAAAATGAGAAAACAGATCTGAAGAAGCTGTGCAAGAAACACAAATGTTCAAATCATTTCATATCGTCAGAATAAAGTTTTTGTCACTTTCAAATCTATGACTCAAATAGAAGTAAAGATGGTATGTTGGCAAGTATAATTTTATTTTAAAGTTGCTCAAGTATCATCTCTGATAAAATACAATATGTAAAATATTAAACATATTTAAAATGACTTTTAATGAAAACTAAAGTAAACTTTAAAATGACCTTTGGGTTTAATCCAACGGATATAATGCACTAATTGTGCTTTGTTGTGCATACAATAAATAAATAAAGTTTTTTCAGTTTTTAGGTCAGTTTTCTCTCTCAACGTATCAGCTTTCATGTGGAAAGAACAAACTTGTCCAATCTGCTCTTAAAAATGTTTTATTTCTCAATTTTATCCACTTCATCCATAGATTTCTCTGGGACATTGTAACTTCAAAGGCAGTTTTCTTCAAATGCATTTTTCTCCCTCGAGACATAAATATCAGCCTTAAAGTAGATCCTACACCAAACTGTACAATCTGGACTCAACAAGATTTAGACCAAACGTACAGAAGGATTTTTTGGTATTTAATTCTAACAAATGAGGCAAAATTTGAATTTTTCAGACAACTTTCAGTCCAATCTAATTATAAAAAAAATAAATCCAAAATCTCCTCTGTTAATTTTTTGTAACTTATGTGTGTACAAAAATCAGTCAAGAAATTTAAACCTGGTTCTGTCCATTTTTCAGACTTAAATGCCTCAAATATATGTATTTTTGGTCATTTTTCCACATAAAATGGCTTATTTCTACACGAAAACATGACACAATGAAAAATGTATAATACATTTTTTTCTTACATTTATGTGAGTAAACTACAGGAGAAGTTTGAAATTGATATCTTTAAATTTAAGATGATTTCCTATTCACCTTCTGTCTCACCTTAAACATAAACAACAAATCTAATCACAAAACCTGTCGGAGAAATGTCAATTAGACGCTTCATTGTTCAAACCTCCAAAGAGAGAGAGAATAAAACAGTGATTCGGCGCTGAACAGAGACCTGGGGATCCCGATGTAGGCGATCTCCTGCCGGCTGGAGTTGTTGACCAGAGACAGGCCCAGGTTCTGGAGCGAGACCTTGACCTCCTGCTCAAACTGCTCCAGCTCCTCCGCCTGACGAGCTTTGGTCACCACGGCCAGGTCCTCCGTGAAGAGCAGGACGCGCTGACGACCGTCCAGGAAACTCACCCAGTGGACCTGGGACAGAGCGTCGAAGGGGAACTGACCCACCTCGTCCTGCAGGGGGAGTGGGGGAAGGAGGGAGGGAGAGAGAGAGGGAGGGAGAGGAGACAGAGAGGGAGGAAGAGAGAGAGGGAGGAAGAGAGGAGGTGAGGAAGGGAGAGATGAAGAGAGAGAGGGGAGAGAGAATAAGACAGAGGAAGAGAGAGAGGGAGGGAGGGAGGGAGAGAGGGAAGGAAGAGCGGGAGGGAGGAAGAGAGAGAGGAAGAGAGTGAGGAAGAGAGAAAGGAGGAAGAGAGGAAGTGAGGGAGGGGGATAGAGAGAGAATAAGAGGGAAGGATGAAGAGAGGGAGGGAGGGAGGGAGGGAGGGAGGGAGGGAGGGAGGGAAGGAGGAAGAGAGTGAGGAAGAGAGGGAGGGAGGAAGAGAGGGAGGGGGATAAGAGAGGGAAGGAGGGAAGGAAGAAGAGAGGGAGGGAGGGAGGAAGAGAGGGAAGGACACAGGGAGGTAGAGGGGGGGATAAAAGAGGAAGAGTGGGAAGGAGGAGGAGAGGAGGTGAGGGAGGGAGGGAGGGAGGAAGAGAGGAAAGGAGGAAGAGAGGAAGTGAGGGAGGGAGGGAGGGAGGGAGGGAGGAAGAGAGAGAGGGGAGAGTGAATAAGACAGAGGAAGAGAGGGAGGGAGGGAGAGAGGGAAGAAGGAAGAGAGGGAGGGAGGAAGAGAGGGAAGGACAAAGGGAGGAAGAGGGGGGAGAGAGGGAAGAAGAGAGAGAGGGGAGAGAGAATAAGAGAGAGGAAGAGCGGGAGGGAGAGATGAAGAGAGGGTGGAAGAGAGGGAAGGAGGAAGAAGGAAGTGAGGGAGGGAGGAGGAGAGGGAGAATAAAACAGTAATTCAGCGCTGAACAGAGACCTGGGATGTGATGTGATAGTGAAGAGTTATCTGCACTTCTGCTTATCATTTGGTCTGAAACGGGGGGTTTTATTTCACAAACTCGCACACTTTGCACTTTGGACGAGCGGTTTTCAGGATTCAGACACGTTTACTAATGAAAAGGTTTATAAAATGTGACAGTGTGGCTGATATTCTTGTTGTGATGTGACTCTTATCTTCTTCTGTGAAGCCCTCACCTTGAGCAGGCCCAGTTCCCCCGAGTGTCCGTCATGGCTCCACCTCAGTGTCCGGGTGTTGGCCGGCTCGTCCCACACGAACCTCTGAGCGTCTCCAGGTTTGAGCTCGTGCTCCAGGGCAGAACCGCTGAAACGGAGCAGAGCGTCAGAGCAATTAACGATATACAGTGCCTTGCGAAAGTATTCGGCCCCCTTGAACTTTGCGACCTTTTGCCACATTTCAGGCTTCAAACATAAAGGTATAAAACTGTAAATTTTGGGAAAAATCAACAACAAGTGGGACAGAATCATGAAGTGGAACGAAATTTATTGGATTTTTCAAACTTTTTTAACAAATAAAAAACTGAAAAATTGGGCGTGCAAAATTATTCAGCCCCCTTAAGTTAATACTTTGTAGCGCCACCTTTTGCTGCGATTACAGCTGTAAGTCGCTTGGGGTATGTCTCTATCAGTTTTACACATCGAGAGACTGAAATTTTTGCCCATTCCTCCTTGCAAAACAGCTCGAGCTCAGTGAGAGCATTTGTGAACAACAGTTTTCAGTTCTTTCCACAGATTCTCGATTGGATTCAGGTCTGGACTTTGACTTGGCCATTCTAACACCTGGATATGTTTATTTGTGAACCATTCCATTGTAGATTTTGCTTTATGTTTTGGATCATTGTCTTGTTGGAAGACAAATCTCCGTCCCAGTCTCAGGTCTTTTGCAGACTCCATCAGGTTTTCTTCCAGAATGGTCCTGTATTTGGCTCCATCCATCTTCCCATCAATTTTAACCATCTTCCCTGTCCCTGCTGAAGAAAAGCAGGCCCAAACCATGATGCTGTCACCACCATGTTTGACAGTGGGGATGGTGTGTTGAGGGTGATGAGCTGTGTTGCTTTTACCCAAACATAACGTTTTGCATTGTCTGACCAGAGCACCTTCTTCCACATGTTTGGTGTGTCTCCCAGGTGGCTTGTGGCAAACTTTAAACTTTAAACGGCACTTTTTATGGATATCTTTAAGAAATGGCTTTCTTCTTGCCACTCTTCCATACAGGCCAGATTTGTGCAGTATACAACTGATTGTTGTCCTATGGACAGAGTCTCCCACCTCAGCTGTAGATCTCTGCAGTTCATCCAGAGTGATCATGGGCCTCTTGGCTGCATCTCTGATCAGTCTTCTCCTTGTATGAGCTGAAAGTTTAGAGGGACGGCCAGGTCTTGGTAGATTTGTAGTGGTCTGATATTCCTTCCATTTCAATATTATCGCTTGCACAGTGCTCCTTGGGATGTTTAAAGCTTGGGAAATCTTATCCAAATCCGGCTTTATACTTTAAACTCCACAACAGTATCTCGGACTTGCCTGGTGTGTTCCTTGTTCTTCATGATGCTCTCTGCGCTTTAAACGGACCTCTGAGACTATCACAGTGCAGATGCATTTATACGGAGACTTGATTACACACAGGTGGATTTATCATCACCATTTATCGTCATTAGTCATTTAGGTCAACATTGGATCATTCAGAGATCCTCACTGAACTTCTGGAGAGAGTTTGCTGCACTGAAAGTAAAGGGGCTGAATAATTTTGCACGCCCAATTTTTCAGTTTTTTATTTGTTAAAAAAGTTTGAAATATCCAATAAATTTCGTTCCACTTCATGATTCTGTCCCACTTGTTGTTGATTCTTCACAAAAAATTACAGTTTTATATCTTTATGTTTGAAGCCTGAAATGTGGCAAAAGGTTGCAAAGTTCAAGGGGGCCGAATACTTTCGAGAGGCACTGTACTATAAATGAGCTCTCTATTTGCACTGCTACATTTGCACTACTGACTGTCCAACTGTACATTTCTGTATATAGTTTATTTATTTATTTGTATTTGTTATTTATTTATCTATTATTGTCTTAGGTCTATTGTTATCTTGATAGCTGGCTGTAGCTCCCTCCTCACTGCTGATGACCTCATTAGCATTTGACTGGTCTATTGATTTGGACCAAATCTAACAAAGGCAGGCCAATTATCGAGTTTCAGGTGACACTAGACAAACAATTTTCCAAACAAAGACAGGCGTTCAGTGACTCCTCCCTGTGGGCAGGACTCTCACGACTTAGAGGAGCATATAAGCCTGAGTTCCCAGACCAGCTCTATGATTGACAATGACTTTTGGATAAAAGTCGAAACGTCTCAATCTTCAAACAGCGTCCGGATGACAACCCCTGAAACCCTTTCTACGATGAACCACACCTGGACGAATGAGGGTTTAATCTAAAGCGTTACCAATAAATAAATAGTATTAAGTATATTAAGTTAAGTGCTTTTATGTTTAAATGTGAACTTTAATCAGAATCCTACTTCCAAAACATAAACTGTAAATCTAAACGCTGCAATACTTTTCGCAGACTGTGCAGAACTATCTCAAGCTATTCTATCACTAAAGCTGTCAGAGTTAAACGTCTCATGAGATCGTTATAGATTTGATTTGGGATGATGTCTGATGCAGTCACCTCTGTTTGTAGCGGATTCGAGCTCGAGGCGTGTGGTTTATGATCAGAGCCGGGGCAGATCCTTCGTAATAATCACTGAAGCTGATCACGGTGGAGTGGTCTGCGATGGTGATCTCCACGATGATCCCTCCGCACTGAACACACACAAAAGGACGTTAATATGACGCTAGAAACAATTCAAGTCGAGGTTAAGTGTGTAAGTGTTTAAGTTAAAACTAGTAAAGGAATGTAATGCCATTTCACACCATTTCCTGCCTTCTTTATGCTTTTTTTCTGTCTTCTAAGGCTTAAAATCTCTTTGTAAACTCACAAATAGCCCTCGGTTTTCTCAGTCTTTTCTGGACTCACCAGGTCCAGTTTGAGCAGCGTGCCACTGTCCTGTTTGTTGAAGAAAAACGGCCTGGAGGCTGAATCTGAGCCGACGACTCGGACGCAGAGCTGCCCTGAAGGCTTCTCCGGCCACAGAGGGACGCACTGAGGAAGGAAAATAAGAGCATTAGTCTCACCACTGAAGCGCCATCCTTTGTGGTTTAAAAAAAGGTTTTTAATCAGACGATATAGTTGATATTCATATTGCATATCTTGATGTTCACGTCTACCTCGGCTGAAGACATGTAGTGCCAGCGCACGGAGCTGGAGCTGATGATCTCGCCCACCTCCAGCTCGTACGACGTCTTGTTGACCACCGTGAAGAACGGACTCATGCTGACGATCCTGGTCAGGTTAAAACTGCTCATCTGGATCCCAACTCCAACCTGGAAACACATTCGAACAGAAACGTCAAACTGAACATGTAAAATAATCAAACATAGCTCAGTTTCATCCCTGCTGACCACAAGAGGCAGAGCTGGAAGCCCTGGATGATTCCCTTCAGTACGGCCTCTGGTGTTCAGAGATTCATAGAACCACAGTTACATTTATGACTTGCGTTGTGTCAGTAATATGTTCCTGACTGTAAGCATAGCCGCGGGAACTAGGGGTGCAGAGGGTGCAATAGCACCCCCTGCTGGATGGTAAACTCAATGGGAACTGTGGGAACAGGCTCATTGCTGGTTTTGCCCTGAGCAAAACTATATCTTTTCTAGGTAACATTATAAAACAACACAGTTTCTGTTCTAATAAATATGGTATCTTTACTTTTATCAAATGTTTTATCAGTCAACTATATGCCTGCAGGTTAAAGTCAGGGAAAACTAAACCTGTGATGGTGCGCGGCGCACTGACCTGAGCGCGCAAACCGCTGTTTACCGCTGTTTGTATATTCTCTTAAGTGTGACAAAATAAACGAGGAAATGACAACCCCAGGCTGGATTAAGAGGTGAAACTACACCGCGGACGAATAAATGTTTGGACTTTGTGTGTGTGTGTGTGTGTGTGTTTGTGTGTGCGTAAAGTGAGGCTGGGCGCTGACGCCGTCCTGTAGCAGAGTCAGGAGCACCGTCTAATAATTTACTCTTTGTGCCTTTTTTCTGGTGTATCTTGATCATTCTACAAGCGTTACATGGGTCCTGACGCTATTTTTGTGTGAGTACCCTTAGTTGGCCCTAAATAAACGTATGTAACTGCATGGAGAAAAAAAACCGAAAAAAAACAAAAAAAACTGCACCCCCTCTCAAAATGACGTTCCCGCGGCTATGACTGTAAGAGTGGATAAATAATGTAATTTCAGTTAACTCGAGATTCAATTTAAACTGACCAGTAAGATGAACTGTGGTTTGGGCCAAAGCCCAAGGTGAAGCCCCAAAGAAACAGATTAAAAACAAAAAATATGCATTTCTGCAGGGAAGATGTCTGTGCTTTTCTCTCTACTGGAGAATAATTCCTCGGCTTGTTCCAGTGTTCTCAGGCTTTGATCCATCAGCTTCAAATATTCATCTTGATGCCCCACCTTTTCCAGATTATTTTCAGCAAAAGTCTTTCCAGTTGCTCTGATGAAGAACTTAAGTAAATAAACCACTACCAGCATATCGGAGTGCCTCAGATCTCTTTTCACCTCAAAAGACTTTCCAGACTGATACATGTGTAGAATTCAATCTGAGTGTTACATTTTAAGGTTTTTCAGGTTTAAGATTAAATATCTCTGGTTACACTTATACTGTATTTATGCATTTTTGATGTATTATTGATATAATTCTTAATTTTATGCATGTCTTCTTTTATATATTTTGCTACTATTTTATTCATTGTTATATATTGCACCTTGTGCATTGTGCACTCTGCTGAGAAGGTGATCGACTGCAACCTTCCATCTGTCCAGGACCTGAGCGTCTCCAGGACCTGTATGTCTCCAGGACCTGTGCGTCTCCAGGACCTGTGCGTCTCCAGGACCTGTGCGTCTCCAGGACTTGAGCGTCTCCAGGATCTGAGCGTCTCCAGGACCTGTGCGTCTCCAGGACTTGAGCGTCTCCAGGACTTGAGCGTCTCCAGGACCTGAGCGTCTCCAGGACCTGTGCGTCTCCAGGACCTGAGCGTCTCCAGGACCTGAGCGTCTCCAGGACCCGAGCGTCTCCAGGACCCGAGTGTCTCCAGGACCGAGCGCCTCCAGGACCGAGCGCCTCCAGGACCGAGCTGCCTCCAGGACCTGAGCGTCTCCAGGACCTGAGCGTCTCCAGGACCTGAGCGTCTCCAGGACCCGAGCGTCTCCAGGACCTGAGTGTCTCCAGGACCGGAGCGTCTCCAGGACCGGAGCATCTCCAGGACCTGTATGTCTCCAGGACCTGTGCGTCTCCAGGATCTGAGCGTCACCAGGACCTGTGCGTCTCCAGGACCTGTGCGTCTCCAGGACCTGAGCGTCTCCAGGACCTGTGCCTCTCCAGGACCTGTGCGTCTCCAGGACCTGTGCCTCTCCAGGACCTGTGCGTCTCCAGGACCCGAGCGTCTCCAGGACCTGTGCGCCTCCAGGATCTGAGCCGCCTCCAGGACCTGTGCCTCCAGGACCTGTGCGCCTCCAGGACCTGAGCGTCTCCAGGACCTGTGCGTCTCCAGGACCTGAGCGTCTCCAGGACCTGAGCGTCTCCAGGACCTGAGCGTCTCCAGGACCTGTAAGTCTCCAGGACCTGTGCGTCTCCAGGATCTGAGCGTCTCCAGGACCTGAGCGTCTCCAGGACCTGAGCGTCTCCAGGACCTGAGCGTCTCCAGGACCTGAGCGTCTCCAGGACCTGTGCCTCTCCAGGACCTGTGCCTCTCCAGGACCTGTGCCTCTCCAGGATCTGAGCGTCTCCAGGATCTGAGCGTCTCCAGGATCTGAGCGTCTCCAGGACCTGCTCTAGGACCTGAGCGTCTCCAGGACCTGTATGTCTCCAGGACCTGTGCGTCTCCAGGATCTGAGCGTCTCCAGGACCTGTATGTCTCCAGGACCTGTGCGTCTCCAGGACCTGAGCGTCTCCAGGACCTGTGCGTCTCCAGGATCTGAGCGTCTCCAGGACCTGTGCGTCTCCAGGACCTGTGCGTCTCCAGGACCTGTATGTCTCCAGGATCTGAGCGTCTCCAGGACCCGAGCGTCTCCAGGACCTGAGTGTCTCCAGGACCCGAGCGTCTCCAGGACCTGAGCGTCTCCAGGACCAGAGCGTCTCCAGGACCTGAGAGTCTCCAGGACCTGAGCGTCTCCAGGACCTGTGCGTCTCCAGGACCTGAGCTGCCTCCAGGACCCGAGCGTCTCCAGGACCCGAGCGTCTCCAGGACCCGAGCGTCTCCAGGACCTGAGTGTCTCCAGGACCTGTACGTCTCCAGGACCTGAGCGTCTCCAGGACCTGTACGTCTCCAGGACCTGAGTGTCTCCAGGACCTGAGCGTCTCCAGGACCTGAGTGTCTCCAGGACCTGTACGTCTCCAGGACCTGAGCGTCTCCAGGACATGGTCGTCTCCAGGACCTGAGCGTCTCCAGGACCTGAGCCGCCTCCAGGACCTGTGTCTCCAGGACCTGAGCGCCTCCAGGACCCGAGCCGCCTCCAGGACCCGAGCCGCCTCCAGGACCTGAGTGTCTCCAGGACCTGCACGCCTCCAGGACCTGAGCGCCTCCAGGACCTGCACGCCTCCAGGACCTGAGTGTCTCCAGGACCTGAGCCGCCTCCAGGACCTGAGCGCCTCCAGGACCTGTACGTCTCCAGGACCTGAGTGTCTCCAGGACCTGAGCGTCTCCAGGACCTGAGCGTCTCCAGGACCTGAGCGTCTCCAGGACCTGAGCGCCTCCAGGACCTGAGCGCCTCCAGGACCTGAGCGTCTCCAGGACCTGTGCGTCTCCAGGACCTGAGCGTCTCCAGGACCTGAGTGTCTCCAGGACCTGTACGTCTCCAGGACCTGAGCGTCTCCAGGACCTGTACGTCTACAGGACCGGAGCGTCTCCAGGACCTGTACGTCTCCAGGACCGGAGCGTCTCCAGGACCTGTACGTCTCCAGGACCTGATCGTCTCCAGGACCTGTACGTCTCCAGGACCTGAGCGTCTCCAGGACCGGAGCGTCTCCAGGACCTGTACGTCTCCAGGACCTGTACGTCTCCAGGACCTGAGCGTCTCCAGGACTCAGAGCAGGTCGATCACAGCTGACCCTTCACACTTGGACATGGACTATTTAAGCCCCTCCCCTCGGGCAGGAGGCTACAGTCCATCTGGACCAGAACCCCCTCCACAAGAACAGTTTCTTTCCCTCTGCCGTTGGACTCATGAACACTTTGTAACACCTGACACTTTAACAATATATTATAAAAGAACTGTCTATTTGCACTGACACATTTGCACTACTGCCAATCCAACTGCACCTGTCTGTCTATAGTCCAAGTTCTATTTTATTCTTAATCTTATGCATGCCTCTTTTATATATTTTATTATATTTTATTCATTGCTTTTGATGCACCTTACGCCGAAGCAAGTTCCTATGTTTGTGAATTTTGTTCACTGACGATGGCAATAAACCTTTTTCTGACGCAGTGAGTAACATTTGGATCACAACGTTTCATTAAAGCTTTTACCAGAAAGTCCATGTTGTTGTTGGGGCAGCGCACACAGCCGTAACTCCCCACAGTGTCCAGAGAAAAGGGCTCAGACCACGAGCTCGTGGAGATCCGGAGCTGAAGCTGCAACACAAAAATAGTTAGTTTATTTTATATGTAAACATAATTAAATGCAGAGAAAGACAGGGCCCCAACAAATTATAATTTTGACAGTGATATTGTCAATTTGCCGAGAAGGGACAGGTCTCCATTTGCTTATTTTCTGTAAATTTTGATTAATCTGCTTGTCTTTTATTCATTGTTGATTTTCAGATTTTCAGTTGGATAAACAACAAGTTTGGGAAGTCTGTGAGGCGACTGATGTTGATGAATAAAATGAATTGCATATAAACTATTACTTTTATGTTAAATAAAATGTATAAACCAACAGTCTTTGGTTAATTAACCAAAGAACAAAAACATTTAAAGTATTTAAAATACATAATGGTTTACAATTTAATATGTTACTGAATAGAATTTTTGGTGGTAATGAAGCAAGATTATTTGATCTATTCAAAGGATTATTTCTATAGTGACTGTTCATTCTTGGTACTTCTTTCTTGTTTTGTAACTAATGCCCCTTGTTTGTTCATGCTGTTTGTTTAGGTTTTTAAATGTTTACTTCTTTGTATGTGATATGTGTGTTTTTTTTTTTTTTACTCCAAAATTGCAAATAAACTTAACTGAAGTGAGATCAAATTGTGTGTGTTATATATTTTGTTGCGGTGGTCGTCGTGGACAGTCCTACCTTGCTCTTGCTGAACAGGTTCTTCTTCTTGAACGAGAACAGGATGATGTCCCTGTAGTCGGCCGGGTGCTTGACGCTCACGTCCTCGGCGCGGTACTGCAGCACTCGGGACGTCTTGTTGATGATCCAGTACGGGCTGAAGAGCGACAGCAGCAGGCGGCCGGAGGAGCGCGCCACGTGCACGCTGACGTCCACGCTCATGGAGGTGTCTGAGTCGCACAGCAGGCCCACCGACACGAACTCGGGCAGGTCGGGCTGGACGCGCAGGTGACCGTGCCAGTCCCGGCCCTGGTACCGCCTCAGCACCAGCGACATGACCTCGCCCGCGATCCGAGCGTTCAGGAGGTCGGACGTGCCGCCCTCGGGGAGCTCGAAGGAGTCTGCGGAATTCTGGGAAAGAGGGAAGTGTACAGTTTATTCATATGTAAAGTATGGCTGCACAATAAATCCAGACCGAAAGTGCAATATTCATATCGCAAAGATGCACGATGATTCCTTCTGATTAAACCTTAAATGTTCGCCCTCAAAAGCGACGTTTTGCGAAGTCCAGAAACGGTAAGTGAATGTTTAGTCTTTTATTGTTAACGCTCTTGCTTAAAATCCTCATAACTTTGTTTCCACAATTTCATTCACATAAATGAAGATGAATAAAATGTCAGAAATGTTTAAAATGTCTTTTTTTTATGTCTCCAATGCAATATTTGTACCTAAGCGACTATATTTTAAAGTAAGAGTTGACTACTTAATTGTTATCCTTTATACCTGGAAAAGAAATGAAAAATAAATACAAATGAGAAAAAAATATTGCAATATCGTTATCGGAACACATGACACCCGTATCGCGCTAATTTCCCATATCGTGCAGCCCTAATGTAAAGAACATACTGCTAGATTTAATACGAGCAATGACCGAAGATGCGTTCAATGATTTATGATAATGACAAGACTTAAACTTCTGGTAGAAAGTAGTGTTCATGCTAAAGTCAAGGAACATGACACTACACCATCAACCGATTAATCGACTAAAGCAGTGATTCCCAACCTTTTTAGGCTGGAGTTCCCCCTAAGCTTTGTCTCACACTCAGAGTACCCTGGTAATTCCTCACGTACCTCTTGGGGTCCCCGTACCCCTGGTTGGGAAACACTGGACTAAAGCACTAAACACTTATTACTTTGTCAATAAACTAGTCGGCTGCAGTTCTCCGTACCTCCAGTAGGTAGCGCACGCTGTAGGGCAGCAGGTTCCTGAGCGTGGCCACAGGATGCAGGTGGATGACGTAGGCCGGGTCCCAGTCCTGCTCCCCGTGGTTGGCGATGTGTCGGAGCTCGTCGGGGATGGCCAGCGTGTTCACCATCAGAGGCAGCGTCCCACTGTCCGCGGACGGACACTGGAGCTGCGACGACACCTGGAGGGGAACGGCGGAACTGTTACGACAGGGCGACCGGAGAGCTGGTGCTACAGATACAGTGTGCAGCGCGTCATATCTGGGCCCGTTGTCTGGTGTGGTGTGTTAGGGCTGCACGATTTGGGAAATCTATCTGTGATTTTTATGACCAGTATTGAAATTTCAATTAGATCAGGTTATGTTTTAATAAATCGGGTTTGGTTCAAAGTTCACATTTAAACACAACCAGGAGAACTGAGGAAAAGACTGAAATATGAACTGACAAACTAATAAATCATCAAGTGTTTCAGAATGTTTTTGTCGCTTTTAGTCACATTTTTGTCACTATTACTTACATTTTTTTTTCACTTTGAGTCATGTTTAGTCACTTTTAGTCACATTTTAGTCAATATTATTTACATTTTTTGTCACTTTGAGTCGTGTTTTGTCACTTTTAGTCACATTTTTGTCACTATTACTTACATTTTTTGTCACTTTTAGTCGTGTTTTGTCAATTTTAGTCACATTTTTGTCACTATTACTTACATTTTTTGTCACTTTGAGTCGTGTTTTGTCACTTTTAGTCACATTTTTGTCACTATTACTTACATTTTTTGTCACTTTGAGTCGTGTTTTGTCACTTTTAGTCACATTTTTGTCACTATTACTTACATTTTTGGTCACTTTGAGTCGTGTTTTGTCACTTTTAGTCACATTTTTGTCACTATTACTTACATTTTTTGTCACTTTGAGTCGTGTTTTGTCACTTTTAGTCACATTTTTGTCACTATTACTTACATTTTTTTTCACTTTGAGTCATGTTTAGTCACTTTTAGTCACATTTTTGTCAATATTATTTAAATTTTTTCGTCACTTTGAGTCGTGTTTTGTCACTTTTTGTCGTGTTTTGTCAATTTTAGTCACATTTTTGTCACTATTACATTTTTGGTCACTTTTAGTCACATTTTTGTCACTATTACTTACATTTTTTGTCACTTTTAGTCGTGTTTTGTCACTTTTAGTCACATTTTTGTCACTATTACTTACATTTTTTTGTCACTTTTAATCGTGTTTTGTCACTTTTAGTCACATTTTTGTCACTATTACTTACATTTTTTGTCACTTTGAGTCGTGTTTTGTCACTTTTTGTCACATTTTTGTCACTATTACTTACATTTTTTGTCACTTTGAGTCGTGTTTTGTCACTTTTCTACAGATACAGCGTGTCATATCTGGGCGCGTTGTCTGGTGTGGGGGAAACGCTCTGTTGATTCAATAGGAAACGTACATTTTTTTCCCTCTTATAATACATTTTCTGGAGAACTAATTCATATCAACCTCTTTATTCTTCTCCATGTCTTTGCGTCTCTAGTTGGCACAGTGTAACTCCTTAAGTCGGCAGGAGTTGTAGTTGAAAACATAAGTTCTAAAAATGTTCTTACTTGCAGCTCCATTTTCTAACGTTCTTGTACAATTAGTGGCGTTTGATGAACAAAAATATAAATATCTTAGTCAAACTGTTGTAGCTTACTATGTTGTTGGTGTTTTTTTGTCCGGCAAAACGTTAGAGTTAATAAATGTTTAGTACGTTGTTAGCGTGTATGCTAATTTCTGCGCTAATTGGCACCATAATCTACACAAAACACCAAAACACAGTGGTAATGTTTTCCAGCTCTGCTCTGGTGTTACTCACGTGTGCACCAGTGGTTTCAGTCGCCAAAACTGCTGTAGTTTTCCATAGTTTGGGATGTTTGGAAGCTAATGCTAACTCTCCCATTGAAATGCATTGGACCTATCATTAGTATCATGTCGCTTATAGTTGGGTCACTTTTTTGTTGCTTTTTGTCACATTTTTGTCACTATTACTTACATTTATTGTCACTTTTAGTCGTGTTTTGTCACTTTTAGTCGTGTTTTGTCACTTTTAGTCGTGTTTTGTCACTTTTAGTCACATTTTTGTCACCATCACTTAAATTTTTTGTCACTTTAAGTCGTGTTTTGTCACAAAACACTTCCACAGTGGTAATGTTTTCTCTGCTCTGGTGTTACTCACGTGCACCAGTGGATTCAGTAGCCAAAACTGCTCTGGTTTTTCATAGTTTGTGATGTTTGGAGGCCAACGCTAACTCTCCCATTGAAATGCATTGGAGCTAACGTATGAAACTATTTCGAATGTAGGCGTCCTGTTTACAAACTGGGAGAGTCTAAATTTGGATTCACAGCTAATCACAGTGACGCTTTAATCTAAATAATGAATTAACAGTATTAGAGTTTTCTTCCACAGCGCCCCCTCTGGTCTCACCTCTGTACTGCGGTGGACCTGCTCCTTCCAGGACACACAGCTCAGTGAAGGTCCGTACTGCAGCTCCAGGGGCCCAGCCGGACGCACAAACAACTGAGACCTGAACAAAAACACGCAATGGGTCATTTGTTTACTGCTTTTTTAGACTTACGTTTTGTATCCATGTTAGGGCTGCACGATTTGGGAAATGTACCTGCGATTTTTATGACCAGTACTGACATTTCAATCAGATTTGAAGGTTATGTTTTAATAAATCGGGTTTGGTTCAAAGTTCACATTTTAAACACAACCAGGAGAATTGACGAAAAGACTAAAATATGAACTGACAAACTAAAAAAAAGAATCAGGTGTTTCAGAACATTTTTGTCACTTAAGTCGAGCTTTTGTCACTTTTATTCACATTTTTGTTACTATTACTTACATTTTTTGTCACTTTAAGTCATGTTTTGTCACTTTTAGTCACTATTACTTACATTTTTTGTCACTTTTAGTCGTGTTGTCACTTTTAGTCACATTTTTGTCACTATTACTTACATTGTTTGTCACTTTAGTCACATTTTTGTCAGTATTACTTAATTTTTTTGTCACTTTTAGTCGTGTTTTGTCACTTTTAGTCACATTTTTGTCACCATCACTTATTTAATATTTTTTGTCACTTTTAGTCACATTTTAGTCACTATTATTTGCATTTTTTGTCACTTTTAGTCGTGTTTTGTCACTTTTAGTCACATTTTTGTCACCATTACTTAATTTTTTTGTCACTTTTAGTCATGTTTTGTCACTTTTAGTCACATTTTTGTCACCATTACTTAATTTTTTTGTCACTTTTAGTCGTGTTGTCACTTTTAGTCACATTTTTGTCACTATTACTTACATTGTTTGTCACTTTTAGTCACATTTTTGTCACTATTACTTACATTTTTTTGTCACTGAGTCGTGTTTTGTCACTTTTAGTCACATTTTTGTCACTATTACTTACATTTTTTGTCACTTTTAGGTGCATTTTTGTCACTATTGCTTACATTTTTTGTCACTTTTAGTCGTGTTTTGTCACTTTAGTCACATTTTTGTCACTAGTAGTTGAGATTATGTCGCTTATAGTTGGTGTTTTTGTCAATTTGGGTCACTTTTTTGTTGCTTGTTGCTGTCACTTGTCAACAAATCTAAACTACAGTGAGCAGGTTTTATGCAAAATAAAACAGGATATTTTCTTGTTTGTGGAGGAAATGATTGCACTTAAATTGCAGCCTTTGTGATTTGCTAATTGCGTCCATTCAAATTGCGAATTATGCGACCCTAATCCATGTGTCCCTGTCTTTTTTGTCAGTTAATTCAATTGTAACTCATGTTCTAAAATAGGTTAAGTGAAGTATTTAAACATTTTCCAGGTGGTACATGACGAGTTCAGAAGATGACGAGTTTAGGTTGTGCTTCACCTGTACGCCTCCAGGGGGATGTGGAACTCCTTCTCAGGGTCGGCTTGTCCCAGCGGCTGCAGGTCTCTGGAGGCCGGACAGTATTTCAGGACGGTGAACGGGACGGAGAAGTGGTTCCTGAACTGAACATTATAAAAAGGCACAAAACAGGTTAAAGCTGAGGCACCTAATTTTCACACAGCAAACTGGAAGTTGGTATTTAAATGTGTCTAACTAGTTCCTAGCTCTCACAAACTCTCTCACAAGCATTCATTTTCAGGCTCAGCTTTAGAACAGCTTTTTTCACACAACAAAGTGACACTCGTCCTACTGCCCCAAGAACAGCCAATCAGCGCACTGCTTTCAGCTCCTATTTCCTGGTAGACGGAACATAAAATACTTTATCGTTAGATGCAGACATTATGCAGTGGTCTCATTTTTGACAAAATGCTCTGATTTTACGAGATATTATAGTTACTACTACTATTATTATTATTGCTATGACAATTCAGTTCAGTCCAAATATAACATTAGTAAAAGTCCTATTGACCTTATTCTGCCCCGCCCACTTTTGCCTCTTTTTGCCACAGATACGCACTTTTGTTGTAAACGCACTTCCGTTTGACGAGAACTCCGTTAAAGCTAATGACGAACGAGGGAAAAGTCTCGCTGCTAAAATGTTACATAAAGTAGATTGATTTGTGTAAAATGTTTAATGAACACGAGCAACAACAAGTCACAACGCAACGACTTCCTGAAAACGTCTTTTTAGTCCATGTAGAACTTATTTTCTGTTGAGCTCGTCTGCTCCGAGTGAACTACAACGGAAACAAGACGGCGGCGCGTACGGCAACTTCAGGAATAAGATGAATATCCAAAAATTGACATACTTGAATAGGATATTATTTTGTACAATGCAATAGTTGAAATGTAATTACTGGTATCATTAATGGAATTGCACCACTTGTAAAAAGGATAAACATGTGCCCATTTCTGTATAAAGTTCTCAGTATTATTCAAATATAACTGAAAAAGTGCAAGAACATATTGGTACAGGATCTGTTATAAAGCCTTATAGTGTAGCCCACGGCGGCTATGGGTCGTTTCATTATCTACTTTCTGTTTCTTTTTGACCTGGTTTAGTCTCATTTTATAAGAGAGTAAAAGAGACCTGGTTTAGTCTCATTTCAGACCTGGTTTATTTTAGACCTGATTTATTCTCATTTTATACCGGGTTTAGACTAATTTTAGACCTGGGTTAGTTGCATATTAGAGCTAGGTTAGTTTCACTTTAGACCTGGTTTAAGCTGTTTTTAATCCTGGTTTAAACTCACTTTAGACCTGGTTTAGTCAAATTTTAGACCTGGCTGAGTCTCATTTTAGACCTGGCTGAGTCTCATTTTAGACCTGGCTGAGTCTCATTTTAGACCTGGTTTAGTCTCATTTTAGACCTGGTTTAGTCTCATTTTAGACCTGGCTTAAGTCACATTTTAGACCTGGTTTAGTCTCATTTTAGACCTGGTTTAGTCTCATTTTAGACCTGGCTGAGTCTCATTTTAGACCTGGTTTAAGTCTCATTTTAGACCTGGTTTAGTCTCATTTTAGACCTGGCTGAGTCTCATTTTAGACCTGGCTGAGTCTCATTTTAGACCTGGTTTAGTCTCATTTTAGACCTGGTTTAGTCTCATTTTAGACCTGGCTGAGTCTCATTTTAGACCTGGCTTAAGTCTCATTTTAGACCTGGTTTAGTCTCATTTTAGACCTGGCTGAGTCTCATTTTAGACCTGGTTTAGTCTCATTTTAGACCTGGCTTAAGTCTCATTTTTAGACCTGGTTTAGTCTCATTTTAGACCTGGTTTAGTCTCATTTTAGCCCTGGATTACTCTCATTTTAGACCTGGTTTAGTCTCATTTTAGACCTGGTTTAGTCTCATTTTAGACCTGGCTTAGTCTCATTTTAGACCTGGTTTAGTCTCATTTTAGACCTGGTTTAGTCTCATTTTAGACCTGGTTTAGTCTCATTTTAGACCTGGATGAGTCTCATTTTAGACCTGGATGAGTCACATTTTAGACCTGGCTTAGTCTCATTTTAGACCTGGTTTAGTCTAATTTTAGACCTAGTTTAGTCTCATTTTAGACCTGGCTTAAGTCTCATTTTAGACCTGGCTGAGTCTCATTTTAGACCTGGTTTAGTCTCATTTTAGACCTGGTTTATTCTCATTTTAGACATGGCTGAGTCTCATTTTAGACCTGGCTTAAGTCTCATTTTAGACCTGGTTTAGTCTCATTTTAGACCTGGCTGAGTCTCATTTTAGACCTGGTTTAGTCTCATTTTAGACCTGGCTTAAGTCTCATTTTAGACCTGGTTTAGTCTCATTTTAGACCTGGTTTAGTCTCATTTTAGACCTGGTTTAGTCTCATTTTAGACCTGGTTTAGTCTCATTTTAGACCTGGCTTAGTCTCATTTTAGACCTGGTTTAGTCTCATTTTAGACCTGGTTTAGTCTCATTTTAGACCTGGTTTAGTCTCATTTTAGACCTGGCTGAGTCTCATTTTAGACCTGGCTGAGTCACATTTTAGACCTGGCTGAGTCACATTTTAGACCTGGCTTAGTCTCATTTTAGACCTGGATTAGTCTAATTTTAGACCTAGTTTAGTCTCATTTTAGACCTGGCTTAAGTCTCATTTTAGACCTGGCTGAGTCTCATTTTAGACCTGGCTTAAGTCTCATTTTAGACCTGGTTTAGTCTCATTTTAGACCTGGCTGAGTCTCATTTTAGACCTGGTTTAGTCTCATTTTAGACCTGGCTTAAGTCTCATTTTAGACCTGGTTTAGTCTCATTTTAGACCTGGTTTAGTCTCATTTTAGACCTGGTTTAGTCTCATTTTAGACCTGGTTTAGTCTCATTTTAGACCTGGTTTAGTCTCATTTTAGACCTGGCTTAGTCTCATTTTAGACCTGACTGAGTCTCATTTTAGACCTGGCTGAGTCACATTTTAGACCTGGCTTAGTCTCATTTTAGACCTGGTTTAGTCTAATTTTAGACCTGGTTTAGTCTCATTTTAGACCTGGCTTAAGTCTCATTTTAGACCTGGTTTAGTCTCATTTTAGACCTGGTTTAGTCTCATTTTAGACCTGGCTGAGTCTCATTTTAGACCTGTCTTAAGTCTCATTTTAGACCTGGATTAGTCTCATTTTAGACCTGGCTTAGTCTCATTTTTGACATAGTTTAGTCTCACTTTAGACCTGGTTTAAGCTAATTTTAGACTTTGTTTAGTCTCAATTTTAACCTGGTTTAGGCAAACTTTTTTTCTTGCTTTAGTGTAATTTTTGACCTGGTTTAGGCAAACTTTTTTCCTTGCTTTAGTGTAATTTTTGACCTGGTTTAGGGTCATTTTTGACTTGGTTTAGTGTCATTTTAGACTTGGTTTAGCCCAAACTAAGCTAGATAAAGTCCTGGTTTAGATCTGGTAGTATTACGAGAACCAAATATTATCAGAGTTTTCCGTGGGGTGAAACGTTTGAGAACCATTGAAATGCAGTGTAAATGTTCCTGCTCCTCCTCACCTGTAGGGGCGCTCTCACGGTGATGACCTTGTTGCCCTCCGCGGCGTCGATCTGCACCAGCACAGACACGGCCTCCTGGAGCATCGGGCCGCGGATGTTGTACAGACGCCTCCCTGGTTTGTCCACCGAGAGGTTCGAGATCTCACTGTAACCCGTCGGCACTGAAGGAAAAAATAAATGATTATTTGACTTCTTCTATTGATCTAAAATAATGCTCTGCTTTTATTGTCAGTGATATGAACTGCTCCTCGTGTGCCTGGAGGAACTCTCTCTACACTAGATGAACTGTTCTTCGTCTGCCTGGAGGAACTCTCTCTACTCTAGATGAACTGTTCCTCATCTGTCTGGAGGAACTCTCTCTACACTAGATGAATTGCTCCTCATTTGCCTGGAAGAACTCTCTCTACACTAGATGAACTGTTCTTCATCTGCCTGGAGGAACTCTCTCTACACTAGATGAACTGTTCTTCATTTGCCTGGAAGAACTCTCTCTACACTAGATGAACTGTTCCTCATTTGCCTGGAGGAACTCTCTCTACACTAGATGAACTGTTCTTCATCTGCCTGGAAGAACACTCTACACTAGATGAATTGCTCCTCATTTGCCTGGAGGAACTCTCTCTAGGTGAACTGTTCCTCATCTGCCTGGAGGAACTCTCTCTACACTAGATGAATTGCTCCTCATTTGCCTGGAAGAACTCGCTCTACACTAGATGAATTTTTCCTCATCTGCCTGGAAGAACTCTCTCTACACTAGATGAATTGCTCCTCATTTGCCTGGAGGAACTCTCTCTAGATGAACTGTTCCTCATCTGCCTGGAGGAAGTCTCTCTACTCTAGATGAGCTGTTACTCATGTGCCTGGAGGAACTATCTCTACACTAGATGAACTGTTCTTCATCTGCCTGGAGGAACTCTCTCTCTACACTAGATGAACTGTTCTTCATTTGCCTGGAAGAACTCTCTCTACACTAGATGAACTGTTCCTCATTTGCCTGGAGGAACTCTCTCTACACTAGATGAACTGTTCTTCATCTGCCTGGAAGAACACTCTACACTAGATGAATTGCTCCTCATTTGCCTGGAGGAACTCTCTCTAGGTGAACTGTTCCTCATCTGCCTGGAGGAACTCTCTCTACACTAGATGAATTGCTCCTCATTTGCCTGGAAGAACTCGCTCTACACTAGATGAATTGTTCCTCATCTGCCTGGAAGAACTCTCTCTACACTAGATGAATTGCTCCTCATTTGCCTGGAGGAACTCTCTCTAGATGAACTGTTCCTCATCTGCCTGGAGGAAGTCTCTCTACTCTAGATGAGCTGTTACTCATGTGCCTGGAGGAACTATCTCTACACTAGATGAACTGTTCTTCATCTGCCTGGAGGAACTCTCTCTACACTAGATGAACTGTTCCTCATCTGCCTGGAGGAACTCTCTCTACACTAGATGAATTGCTCCTCATTTGCCTGGAGGAACTGTCTCTACACTAGATGAACTGTTCTTCGTCTGCCTGGAGGAACTCTCTCTACACTAGATGAATTGCTCCTCATTTGCCTGGAAGAACTCTCTCTACACTAGATGAATTGCTCCTCATTTGCCTGGAGGAACTCTCTCTAGATGAACTGTTCCTCATCTGCCTGGAGGAAGTCTCTCTACTCTAGATTAACTGTTCCTGATGTACCTGGAGGAACTCTCTCTACACTAGATGAATTGCTCCTCATTTGCCTGGAAGAACTCTCTCTACACTAGATGAATTGCTCCTCATTTGCCTGGAAGAACTCTCTCTACACTAGATGAATTGCTCCTCATTTGCCTGGAGGAACTCTCTCTAGATGAACTGTTCTTCATCTGCCTGGAGGAACTCTCTCTACACTAGATGAACTGTTCCTCATCTGCCTGGAGGAACTCTCTCTACACTAGATGAGCTGTTACTCATGTGCCTGGAGGAACTCTCTCTACACTACATGAACTGCTCCTCATCTGCTTGGAGGAAGTCTCTCTACACTAGATGAACTGTTCCTCATCTGCCTGGAGGAACTCTCTCTACACTAGATGAGCTGTTACTCATGTGCCTGGAGGAACTCTCTCTACACTACATGAACTGCTCCTCATCTGCTTGGAGGAAGTCTCTCTACACTAGATGAACTGTTCTTCATCTGTCTGGAGGAACTCTCCCTCTCTAGATGATCCGCCTTCCTTCCTCTTTAGTGGTTCTGGTCCAAGTGGATGTGTCAGTCCTGGTCCATCAGTCTGTTCGTCCGTGGGAGTAGGATCTCTCCTTCATGTGGTTCTCCCAGAGGTTTATGCTTTTTCCCCACAGGGTTTTTTGCAGTTTTTTCTTGCCAAGAAGGAGTCAAGGACAGGAGATGCTCTGGAACAGTTATCTATTTGCTAAATTCTCAGGAACATTGTTTATTTAATCTGTTCTCTATCTGTGACCCATCAGGGCATCTGCTGTTGTGATTTTGGGTGCTACAGATATAAACTGAATTGTATTTTTCTGTTTTATGTCCGTCTTGTTTTACATTGGTTTGTCAACAGCATACTGCAGAAGCCTCTTGATTTGATACAGACCGATGCTGAGGTTGAAGAGGCAGCTCTCTTGTCTCTGCAGAGCCGACAGTTTTCCTCTGGACATCGGCTCCAGCGTGGAGTAGTCCAGGTCCATGCTCTGGTCCGCGGGCAGCTCGTGGAGTTTGCCCCGCTGCACTTCCCCCACCGGCCTCAGGTTGGCGCTGTGCTGCACGATCAGAGGGATGCCCAGCGCGTTCCTGATGGTGAACGGAGGCTTTTCTTTGAGAGTGTAGTCGAAAGTGGACGTGGTGCCTTCTGACAATTCCTGGAAAGTAACAAACAAGACAGAGCTTTATCTTACAGAAAAAATGATTTATGAAGGCAGCACTAAACACAGAAATTCAGCTGAACCCACTCGAAAACTTTCATTTCGCAGATGGTTGTTGTGAATTTAAGAAGAATTTTAATAGCACTGTACAAATGTATTTTCTGGTTATAAAGAGATCTGTCTCTAAAAGAACGCATGCCGCTTTCTAAAGCAGAGATTATATGCCGCTGTCCACTCTCTCCATCAGAAGCTTCCACATGGCATGAACCTAATCTCGCTGATTTAACAAACTCAAACCCAACCCCCGCCCTCCAGCCCCGCCCTCCAACCGCGGCCTCCAGCCCCGCCCTCCAGCCGCGCCCTCCAACCGCGCCCTCCAGCCGCGCCCTCCAGCCTCGCCCTCCAGCCGCGCCCTCCAGCCTCGCCCTCCAGCCGCGCCCTCCAGCCTCGCCCTCCAGCCCCGCCCTCCAGCCCCGCCCTCCAGCCCCGCCCTCCAGCTCGTACCTTGCCCAGGTTCCCGAGGACCTGCAGGCAGCTCTGGGACACAGTGATGTTCATGGTGTCTTTGGAGCAGATGGTCACCGCCGTCCGAGGCTCCGGCAGAATCACAAAGTCGTCCCCATGCACCGGGCTCCTGTCCTGCACCGGGTTGTTCTTCATCTGAAACACAGCGCTCAAAACGTCAAGCCAAACGGTGCTGAATGGTAAAAGTTTAAGCAATCTTCTAATGCAATCTTGCAATGGAATTCAACCATTTATAAGGATTTCAAACATAATTCCTCAAATTAATAAAGTGCTTTACAAGCTCCCAAACACTCCTGTGGTTCATTATTAACTCCATAGTCACACTAGGTCCATTTTAGGACCTCTGTTGTTTTTGGTAAATATTAATGGTCTAATTAATGTTGCATAATCTACAGTTCTTCTTCTGTTAATAGACGACACTTGTCTATTCATCTCGCACAAAGATTTGACCACATTATGGAAAAACTTAATGAAGATCTAGTGCAGTACTTGGTTTCAAGCTAACAAGTTATTTTTAATGTAAAAAATGTAATTCTATGATATTTGCAGAGCATAAGAAACACAAATGTGATTTCATAAAAATGTATATAGAACCTCAACAAATTGTTTTATCGACCCATATTTTGGGTGCACAGCTGATCTTGAATCTTGAATATAATTATCTTAACTGAGTTTTAGTGAAATGAGTGCTTCAACCTGTCAGAGGTTTCAACATTTAAAGGACACTTACATTCCAAATAATGCATAATATGTGTCCTTTAAGATTCTTTTTTTAAAATAATCTTTTGAGAGCATTGTTTACCTCCAGAGCCAGGGTCCATCTGCGAGCGCCGCTGTCCACTCGCTCGATCAGAGGCTCCCACACGGCATGAGCCTCGTTGAAGTAATTCACCTACAAACAGGACGGTTAGGCTCAGTATTTAGGAACGATTTTCAGCACTTTTATTAATAATGTTTGTTAAAATAATGAAATGTGCGGCGTCTTACTTCTAGTGTCATGTCGGCGGTCAGGTGGAGCAGAGAGGACCAGTTTCGAGCCTGTCCACTGAAGGAGGACTCGGCCAACAGCAGCGGGACGGTCCTGTGTCCCAAACCAGACTCCAGAGTGACCTGCACCACCTGAAAGAGTCAGACGAGCCTCGGTCAAAGGCTCCACTGTGACGTTAAAGTCCATATGACAGTCCAGATGAGTGCACATTTATATATGATACCAACCAGTCTGGTCTGGTCAGGTCAAGTCAGGAAACAGATAATTCTGTTTTCTGCTGCCTTTTAGGCAACATCTGAAGAAGGCTAATCATAATTAGGCCATTTATTTTAAGTTTCTTCCTGGTCCTACCAGCTGTGCTCAAATCCAGGTTCCAAACCAATTCTAAACGCTATTTTAAAATATAACATTGTACAGGACAGACTGCATTGTCAGTGTGTCTTTTCACAATAATTTATTTTGTCAGGGATGCGGGAAGTCTTAGGTTATTATTTATTTTATTTATTTATTTAACAGGACCATGTACAATGACATTATGCTCGGGGGCAAAGATGATTGCACCAGATTATAGCTATGCAAGCTAATTTCCATCTGCATCGCCCTGGACCTTTAGTGGACCTTTAACCTGCACAAACATCGGAGGAACTTGTCCAAGGTTCAGGGCGGCGAGCAGGCGGTGTCTGCTGTCGAGCTCCGTGTACCTCTGAACATGGAAATTAAGTTTTTTTACACCTGAGGTTAATCTGTTCTATCACAATAGATTAGACTCAGGTGACACTAGGCAGGGCAAACTTTTAACCAATCAAAGACAGGCCATTATCAGTGACTCCTCCCTGTGGGCGGGGTTTTCACTCCTCAGAGCAGTATATAAACTAGAGTTCTGGATAGAAGCTGAAACGTCTCAATCTTCAAACAGCATCCAGATGACAGCCCCTGTAACCTTTCCTACGATGGTTTTTAATGGATTCTCACTCCTAAAGTCATTGTTTATGGTCAATATTTTCCTCAACAATACAGTATATCCCACTTCAAAATGTTTTATCATCACAGGTTTATTTTTCAGACCTAGTTCAATAATGTTTCTTATCGAGTTAAACAGACCTAACACTTCTGACTTTGGTGTATTCTGTTCTCCCGCTCGATCTCTGACCTCACCTTGACCTCTGCCCCGAACCTCTCGCCCTCGTTGGCCCCGTCGCTCTCCCTGAAGCTCTCGGTGACCTCGGTGGCCTGGTCCACGCCCAGGAACCACAGGTTACTGCTGTAGATGTCCATCACGGACCACAGATCCGTCACGTCAGGTTTACTCTCCTGGTTCGACGGGTCCTGGGGTTTAACGGAGGTCATGGCCGAGGTTATGGTCATCACGGTGTTCAGGATCACAGGAGAGATCTGAGGGAAAAAGGTTTGTTAATCATAAGATGAGAGGGGAGGGTCGCACTGACAAAAATGTATGTCTAGATCAGGGTTATTCAACTTACAGAGGGCAGAAATACTAATAATTTAAGTATAACCAGGTCTACACCAGGACTAAACCAGGACTAAACCAGGACTAAACCAGGTCTAAACCAGGACTAAACCTGGACTAAACCTGGACTAAACCTGGACTAAACCTGGACTAAACCTGGACTAAACCAGATCTAAACCAGGTCTAAACCAGGACTAAACCAGGACTAAACCTGGACTAAACCTGGACTAAACCTGGACTAAACCAGGTCTAAACCAGGACTAAACCAGGACTAAACCAGGTCTAAACCAGGTCTAAACCAGGACTAAACCAGGACTAAACCAGGACTAAACCAGGTATAAACCAGATCTAAACCAGGTCTAAACCAGGACTAAACCAGGACTAAACCTGGACTAAACCTGGACTAAACCTGGACTAAACCTGGACTAAACCAGGTCTAAACCAGGACTAAACCAGGACTAAACCAGGACTAAACCAGGACTAAACCAGATCTAAACCAGGTCTAAACCAGGACTAAACCAGGACTAAACCTGGACTAAACCTGGACTAAACCTGGACTAAACCTGGACTAAACCAGGTCTAAACCAGGACTAAACCAGGACTAAACCAGGACTAAACCAGGTCTAAACCAGGTCTAAACTAGGACTAAACCAGATCTAAACCAGGTCTAAACCAGGACTAAACCAGGACTAAACCAGATCTAAACCAGGTCTAAACCAGATCTAAACCAGGTCTAAACTAGGACTAAACCAGATCTAAACCAGGTCTAAACCAGGACTAAACCAGGACTAAACCAGGTCTAAACCAGGACTAAACCAGGTCTAAACCAGATCTAAACCAGGACTAAACCAGGACTAAACCAGGACTAAACCAGGTCTAAACCAGGTCTAAACCAGGTCTAAACCAGGACTAAACCAGGTCTAAACCAGGACTAAACCAGGTCTAAACCAGATCTAAACCAGGTCTAAACTAGGACTAAACCAGATCTAAACCAGGTCTAAACCAGGACTAAACCAGGTCTAAACCAGGACTAAACCAGGTCTAAACTAGGACTAAACCAGGTCTAAACCAGATCTAAACCAGGTCTAAACCAGGACTAAACCAGGTCTAAACCAGGTCTAAACCAGGACTAAACCAGATCTAAACCAGGACTAAACCAGGACTAAACCAGGTCTAAACCAGGACTAAACCTGGTCTCAACAAGTTCTGATTTTTATCAATTATACAATTGATTAATGAATATTTTCTAGAAGCCTTCAGTTGCCATATTTCACCTTTATTTTGTTGCTATTTGTTTTTAAAAACTTTCAGTGTACAATAGAAATTATTGTTTGACTTGTCGACCACTAATATAATCATCAGTTGCAGCCTTTCTTTTTAACTTTCTGACACTTTTTTTGGGTAATTTTTTTGTAATGGTTTTAATTAGGGATGGGTGATAAATCAGTATTGGTATCACCAACTTTTACAGACTAAAGAGTTAAAATGTTAAAATGGAAAAAGATGAGGAAAAAAACAAACACAATCATGCATTAAACTATTTTATCTCCCACATAAATACATTCTGTTGTTATTTTTGTTAGTTGTTACAGTTCATTTATAAGTGAAAAGTTAATTTGTGAACTTTACTTCTTTTACTTCTCTTTACTTAAAATAGAAAAATAGACAGAGGTTGCCATGTATTTTATAACAAAAATATTATAACAAAAACATAACAGCAGGAGGACAAATATTGGATATCGGCATCAGCTCAGAAAAGCTATATTTCACAGATGAAACACTCAATATTCTAATTTTGCATTTCTTCAAAACATCAATTGAGATATCATTCATATTTTCATGTATACTGTATCTCCCGCCTCTAATAAACGTCTTCATTACCTTCACGATGACCTCCTCCACCGTCACAGACCCGCTCAGAGGTTTGTTTGGATGAGTCTCAGTCTCCAGCACCACAGAACACGGACGCAGCACCTGTCAAGACCAGACCAGTCAAAAGAATGACCTCTGTTTAAATACAGTGTGTAGTTTGAAAGTTAAACGTAAATAAATTATACAACAATTGTGATGATTATTATTGGATTTTTTGTTATTATTTCAAGATACATCAATTATCTTGATTCAATAACAGGTTTTATCAGTCACTATGAAATGACAATTACTGAGATCCAGCCAGTAGATGGCGCCAGCGCAATATACAATCTAGTGAAGTTAGCACTGAAAAGACGTGATGGTGCGGATTTGCTGCAGCAGTTATCGTGTTTAGAGGCAGAAATGCTCCGAACGAGTTTAGCGATGATTTAAGGATTAAAAACAGTGGAATATTCTCGATAAGTGACATGGACGATCCGAAAATACGTCCGAAAATCCAGGGAGTTCAACAGGAAGTGTGTTTGACGCTCGGAGGGAGAGAATTATCTAACCAGGATTCATTAAACTAGTGTGAATGAAGCTAAATGTATCTCTAGGTCTGTTTTTGATGACGGAACAATGTTAGCACAGGGTTTAAAGTTCACAAAAGTCAATTTTGCATAATATTTGTCCCAAAAAATTTACCGTGGAATGGGTTGATATGATATCGAGTATCAGCAGAAAGTCAAGGCCCAAGTATCAATACTGAACTGAAAAACCTGGATCGGTGCATCCCTCAGGGTTTGTACAGATTTGAACGACTTTTCGATTTCAATGACTTTTCCATAACCTTTTCTCAACTTCCCAAGACCTCGCACATACTGACTAAATTATTTGCCTTCATCAACTGTATGGTTTTCTAAACATAGCACAAACTGTAAATGTCCAATTTCAACCAATTTAGATAAATCTAGTTTAATTCCATTTTTTTTTTAAGGATTAAGTTCACTTACCTTTCTAGAATAAAAATATATACTATGTCCCCAGTTTCTTTTAATTTAGAAAGATTTATTTAAATTGCGTTTATTTCTGACTCCAAAATATTATATATTAATATTATATCTTATTTTATTTTATTTTATTTTATTTAATCAGAATTCCAAAACGTTTTCAGGGCCTGGAAATTAGAATACATTTTCCATGACTTTTCCAGGTTTTCCAATGACTGTACAAACTCTGATCCCTCAATATTCTTTAACACCACATTGTGACTTCACGACGCCCCTGAACTGTTACCGTGGTGACAGCGGTGTCCTCTTTGCCCCTGATGAACGGACAGGCGAGGACCCGCAGCTCCCTCAGGTTGGCCCTCATGCTCTGGCCTCCCTCCGGCGTCGTCTGAGCGGAGCAGTCGCACTGGAAGGACACGACCAGAGCCGGGGCGTCCGCCTTCATCAGACTGGCCACGAACACCACCTCCGGGTCGACCACCACGGCCCGCAGACGCATTACGGAACCTGCAGGGGGGAAAAGAGAGTTTACGTCGGTACGTGTCAAGGTCGTCTGAGCTCAGAAGCTAAAGCAGGGTTGGGTCTAGAGCCGTAGTCGACTGAAGAAACTCTTGGTCGACTAAAGACCTGTTTTATCGACTTAAAGGGGGTGTGGCAAAAATATATCAAAACTACGAAGTCTGTCCACGTTTCTGACCCAAACTGCACTCAGAAAAAACAAAACTGCACTGGAATTCATTCTAAAACAACTATTTATGCAGAAAAGTACTTGTAAACTGTGTATTTATATGCTTGATGTTATAAGTTTCATTAAACTCGTGTTTCACTCCAAAATCTTCAACAAACTCAGTCACATCGTCTCATTTTTTTCTGTTTTGGCCATTCAACTCTCTTAGATAAGATAATGTGGTAATAAGGGCTTAACTTAAACAATTGGGTACTTTAGCTTTCATGTTATGTTTATTATTGTTGGTGTGCTTAAAAAAAAAAAGGGAAAGCGCACATACACAATCTAATGTTAAATACAATGTATACAATGTCAAATGTGCACACCCTCACACCCTTAAACCAAATAAAAAGATAAGAAGAATAAGGGCTTAATTTAAGTAATAGTTAGCATAATTTTACTATATTTTTACCATCTTAAAATAAGATTTGCCAATGGAAGAAGCAGTTTGTTTGTTTTGTTTTTTGTTTCCTTTTTAATTTCAAGCACAGTAGCTTTTTTCTTTAACTCAATTCTTCTGTTTTTTCTTATTTTTTTAGAAAATCCCTCTGCAGCAGGCTTTAGTCATATCATACTCCTCACCGCTCCTGTGGTCCGCGCCGGAGGGTTCGGCGGTCTGTCTCAGGGGCAGCCTCTCGCTTTGACCGGAGCTCGACGGGCGGCTCTGGCCTTGAGGCGACGCCTGCACGAAGAAATCCGCCACGGCCATCAGGAACTCCACGCTGGCACAGACGCTCAGCTTCTGCAGCACGGCCACCACCTCCTGCTCCTGCCCGCTCCGCCGAACCGTCAGGTCTATCATGGGCTCCAGGCTGCCCTCATCACGCCGGCCCACCATCCTGACGGGACAACAGCACAGAGACGGGATCATTATGCAACTACTGACAAGTACGCACAGAATAACGTCATAAGTCTGTGTATTTAATCACTGTTTTGATAATGTTATATATGTACATCTTGCTTTAAAAGTGCACTGTGTGATTTTTCTGGTGCAGGGTACAATACCTGCTTGTCTCCGTGGAAATAGATTAGTTTAATGCCATACTATGGATCTTTATCTGCTGATTTTTTTTTTTATGGTTCCTTGAAAATATTTTGATCATTATTCCTTTTTTCCCCATGTTAAGTGAGACACATCTTCTCCATCTCTTATCTCCAGCTCACTGATGGCAAGCGATATTGGTTTTAAAGGAAAAATACTATGCATTTTTTGTTATTTTTAGCCTTTAAACATGCTCTTGAGTGCCTTTAATTTTCCATCTTATGTTTTGAAATAAACAAAAAAAGGTTTATTATTAAATAATTCATGATTTCCTCAGGAGTCTGCAAAAGACACTTACTTGCGTAAGTGCATCCAGCCAGTAGATGGCGCCAAGTGCTTAGCTATATTAGCTCAATAAGCAAATGTGCTAAAGGTAATTATCAAGCTAGCAGCAGCAGTTATTGTGTTTAGACAGAGTGAATGCTCAGAATGAGAGTGCAGATGATTTAAGGACTTAAAACAGTGGAAGATTCTCAGATAAGTGATGTAGATGATTTCAAAATGCATCTGAAAATCCAGGAAGTTCAGCAGGAAGTGTGTTTGACGTTCAGAGGGGGGACGTCAAACACACCTCAAAACAGTGTGAATGCAGCTGAATGCTACTTCAGGTATGTTTTGATGACGGAACATTGTTAGAACATGATTAAAAGCTCAAAAAGGTCAATGTAGCAGAATATGCGCCCTTTAAATATTATCACACAGTCATGGTGTAAGTTGTACTTGGTCTCAACAGTGAACAGATTTTTTTTCTCCTCTCCAGAAGACCACCACTCTACCAACTGAGCTACTGCCTAACCCATTAGGAACACACATTTTTATGATGTATTAAGTAGCCCAACCCAACCATAGACATTTATAGAGTGTCAGCCGGTGCAAATCCATTGACCAGATTCAGGTGCAGCTAAAGCCTCTTTAAGAATCACTGTTGAGCTAAAGGCTATTATTATAATTGCAAACCACAGTTTCAGACGTTTGTTAAAGATATTCGGCCAGTCAGAGCGAAGAGAGTTCCACAGTATGTGCCGGCTTTTCTATAGGTTTGGATGTAATATTTGGGTCAGTAAAACAGTTGTGGCCCAAATCAAATTTCAAAAGGGCCAGATTTGCACGCAGGCCGCTAGTTGAATAGGCCTGCTATAGACCCTTTAAAATGCTTTGTGATCAGAATGTTTAAAATTTAATGATGGAGGCAAAGTGAAGTTAATCATAGCAAGTTTTCAAAGATTAATTGACATTAAATTTGAATACAAATAATTTTAAGTCAGGCCCAACCAATGAAAATTTTATATATATTTAGGGATTACAAAATAAGACGCCAACCATTAATCCAGCTTTAACACAAAGTACAACATGCACAGGTGGAATATTGGACATAATTAGTAAAACAAGAAAAACGAATAAATGTAAGGATCAAGGAAACTTTTTCAACATTTTTCTAGTTGCGTCACACTTTTTAGGTTTAAAAGATGCCACGGCACACCACATAGAACAAAAATATTACCAAATCAGACCATTTAATTAATAAAATATGGTATATAATGAGCCAAATCATGTTTGTGCAACTGTCTGGTGCTTTAAATTTGGCAATAGTGGTGGTTTTGCGTTCTTTTTTGGTGCAGAAGTTGCTCAGGACACTCCAAAAAGGTGAATTAATTATTTACATCCGCATTTGTGAATCCGTTAACTCAAATTGGACATTTTTTCAAGGCACACCTGGCAAAACTTCAAGGCACACTAGTGTTCCCCGGGGCACTGGTTGAAAATCAAGGGTCTAATCCATTTAATTGAGACACAAAGAAATTCTGGAACTCTGGAGAAGAAAACTCTATCCAGGTCTAAACCCAGTCCAAACCAGAACTAAACCTCTAAAGCATGTCTAAACCCACACACATGAACACAAGAGGGACAATGAATGACGCTTGGATCGTGTTTATTTTATGCATTTTCGTCTCCTGGTGGTGGAGATGAAGGTCCTCCTGAGAGCGGAGACGAAGCGGGAGTAGGTCGACTTTGGACGCTTCAGAAAGACCTCGAGCTCGACATTTAGACATTTCGCCACATCTGCTTCAAACTCTGCGCTGTCAGGAGCACGTGCGGCCTCCAGGATGTTGGCAAATGATCCAGATTCTTTTTCTAGACGTCTGGCAGCGGCTTTACCAATTTGTGTGAGTTTGTTTGCGCTGATGCTGGTGTCTTTCCCCACAATGAGCCGGTCCTTGATCTTCCGGTCCAGTTTGTTGGCGATGTCCTGGCACTCGTCCTGGCTGTAGACTTTGTTCTTTTGCAGTATTTTCCCGACCAGAGCACGAGTCAGGCTGCAGGACACGGTGGACCCAAACTGAAGCTCAGGTGAACTGCTGCGGACAAGTGTAAAGGCTTGAGTTGTCTCTGGTTGTTTTAGTGTGTCACTTTCACTGATGGAGTCGGTGGTAGGAGCAACAGGCTCAGCTTTTAACAGTTCAAGGTCCAAAATTAACTTAATTTTTGCTGGAACTTCTGGTTGATTTGGCTCTTGCTCATTTTGGACAGTATTTGCTGACGTCTCCCGCTCTGTGTTGCCTGGTTTGTCCACCTCGGGTACCTGCGGCATGTCCACTTCTAGTACCTGCGGCGCGTCCACCTCCGCGTCCTCGGGTACCTGCGGCGTGTCCACCTCGGCGTCCTCGAGTACCTGCGGCATGTCCACCTCGGCGTCCTCGGGTACCCGCGGCATGTCAATCAGGTCCTCAGGTACCTGCGGCGTGTCCACCTCGGCGCCCTCGAGTGCGTGCGGCGTGTCCACCTCGAGTGTGTGTGGCGTGTCCACCTCGGTGTCCTCGGGTACCTGCGGCGTGTCCACCTCGGCGTCCTCAGGTACCCGCGGCATGTCAATCAGGTCCTCAGGTACCTGCGGCGTGTCCACCTCGGCGCCCTCGAGTGCGTGCGGCGTGTCCACCTCGAGTGTGTGTGGCGTGTCCACCTCGGCGTCTTCAGGTACCTGCGGCGTGTCCACCTCAGCATCTTCAGGTACCTGCGGCGTGTCCACCTCAGCATCTTCAGGTACCTGCGGCGTGTCCGCCTCGGGTACCTGCGGCGCGTCCACCTCGGCGTCTTCGGGTACTTGCGGCGCATCCACCTCGGCGTCCTCGGGTACCTGCGGCGCGTCCACCTCGGCATCCTCGGGTACCTGCGGCGTGTCCGCCTCGGGTACCTGCGGCATGTCCACCTCGACGTCTTCGGGTACTTGCGGCGCGTCCACCTCGGCGTCTTCGGGTACTTGCGGCGCGTCCACCTCGGCGTCCTCGGGTACCTGCGGCGCGTCCACCTCGGCGTCCTCGGGTACCTGCGGCGCGTCCACCTCGGTGTCCTCGGGTACCTGCGGCGCGTCCACCTCGGCGTCCTTGGGTACCTGCGGCGCGTCCACCTCGGCGTCCTCGGGTACCTGCGGCGCATCCACCTCGGCGTCCTTGGGTACCTGCGGCGCGTCCACCTCGGCGTCCTCGGGTACCTGCGGCGCATCCACCTCGGCGTCCTCGGGTACCTGCGGCGCGTCCACCTCGGTCCGCAAGTACCTGCGAAGGGTCCTCTGGTGCCTGCAGCGCGTCCACCTCGGCGCCCTCGAGTACCTGCGGCTCTCCAGACCTTCCACAGCGGCCAGCACAGGTTGGACTTCTTGTGGGAGCAGGTTGGTTACAGAGTCTTCTTTCTCTGAGGGCGTGTCGTGTGTGGAGTTAACCTCAAGAACATTCTCCTGCACAACGTCAGGAGTGATATCCTCTGAAACCTCCTGTGAGTCCACTGTGGAGGACTGGACTAGAGTCGTGAGTGCGTCCAGGGTCACTTCAGGTGCATCTTTGTTTTCAGGAGAGACGTTCAGATTCAGAGGTTCTTCTACTAGAAAACGGTACCCAAATCCATTAAGAATGTGGGCTGCAGCATTCCGTTTTGCCATCTTAACGGACCAGCCTCGAGCAGTAACAGTTTCACCGCCAAACATTAACAGCACGTGGAAAATCCATGTCTCTGTGGTCCTGTCCACGTCCACCACCGTGAACACAGGAGGCCTCGCACGCATCCAATTCGCCAGAACATTGAGGCAACTGATCGGATTGTCGTACACTTTGAAAACGGGTGCGTCTTTGCAGAGGCTTTTGCTTTTCCCTTGTTTCCGCTTTCTGCCTTTGTCTGGAAGAGGCAGGCGCCGCAGCTCAGGCAGCACCTGTTGAGAGGCGCGTGCTTTGGCCAGACCTACTGTGTGTCCATCGCCAAATCCAATAATACGCCCAACTGTGAGTTTATAAAAGAACAGGGTCCTGTGGATGGGACCTTCTCGTTTTAGCTCCATAAACGTAGCTGGCAGCCTAAGTTTAGTAGCGAGTTCAAAAACTTCACAGGTTTCATTTTTGTAGTTGAAGTCCAGTTTGTTCAGCAGAGTCAAGTTGTATTTCTGTGGCGTTTCCATTTTGTCTCGTGCCCCGCTCACAGGTAACGGCTGTGTTTGCTGCAGTGAAAGAGTCGTCTCTAGTCGCTTTGCTCTCAGTAAAATGTGTCTCGTCTCTTCAGAAGTCAGAGAACTAATGGACGTCACGTGAAGTCAAAGCATCATAGCACCCGTTGCCATAACAAGTCCAGTAGATTCTGGATTAGTATTTGTTTTTTTTTGTGTTTTTTTGGGTTTGTTTTTTTTTAAACGTACAATACCAGTCAGGGCACATACAAAGAATGACATTAAATGAATGTTCCCCAAAAATAAATCAACAACAAAGTTAACAAAATTCAGGATGGTTAATCTGGACGCCATTTTGTTTCCGTTGTAGTTCACACAGAGCAGACGAGCTCAACAGAAAATAAGTTCTACTCGACTAAAAAGACGTTTTCAGGCCTCAGGAAATCGGTGCGTTGTGTCTTGTTGTTGCTCGTGTTCATTAAACATTTTACAAAAATCTACTTTATATTTTATTTTAGTAGCGAGACATTTTCCCCGTTCATCATTTGCGTGAACGGAGCTCAAGCTCAAGCTGTCTGTATGAGAAGTGCGCCTCTGACAACAGTGGGCGTGGCTGAATACGGTGAATATGACAGGTTCTCATGTTTTCTAATTATCAATCAGTTTGGCGTACAGCACCTGTGGTAAATATTTATATATGCTAATTCTCAATTAATGCAAGAAATATACAGTTTGAGTGATAAATGTGCTGCCAAAATTTAGAAAAATACAGTGTTTAGCATTTAAAACGTAAGTGCTTATTTTATTTATATTTTGTGCATTTTCGTCTCCTGGTGGTGGAGATGAGGACCAATCCACATTGGTTCTCTACAAAGACAAAATATGAATAAAAATAAAGCTGCACACTAATTCCTGCCCCCTGCATTTGTGTTTTAAAGGTTTGTCTGCTAGACAGTATTACTTTATTCTGGTTTTATTTTGTTTTTATTTGTAAAATGCCCTCAGAACAGAGCAGCCTGCGTGCTGAGAGCCAATGTGGAGCTGCACACTAATTCCTGCCCCCTGCATTTGTGTTTTAAAGGGCATTAAAGGTCCCATATCATGCAAAATGGACTTTTCGGAGGTTTTAACCTTCCTACAGTGCTATTTGGGCCTCGTATGTTGTGCCCAAAGTGGTTTTTTGATTGATTCCCTCATGTTTTCGCTAGAGAACTGTCTTTTCAGCAGCAGACGGGGGCTCCTCACTAAGATGACGCGGCTTCACCAGGATGACACGGTGTTTAAGCCACGCCTCCAGGAAGCACGCAGCCGCAAGAATAAAAACAGCTAATGCTAATGCTACACAGTAATTACACGATGGATACGACAGATAGAAGATTTAGCTTGTTATTTACCAAACGGCAACGTCCGTCGTCGAGGCCCTGGAGCACGTCAAACTCCAGGTCAGATCCAGGACGTAGGACTCAGCACGACGCACCGTCAGGACGATAAAATGTTTATTCCCGTGTTTGTGTATCGCTGTTTACCGGAGCACACGGCGCATGCGCACTATATACGCTCTAGGCTACATCACGGGTTGGGCGGGGGAGGCGCGTGGGTTGGGCGGGGGAGGCAGGCTGCTCTCTGTTCGGGGGGGTCAGATCTCAGAGTGAGCCGTTTGCTTTTGCAAGGAGGGGGGCCAGTCCAAGAAATGGGTGTTTTTTGTAAACTGTTATGTTATGGATATTACACAACGCAAAATTTTATCAACAAAGCCCTTAGAATAGACTGTGTAAAGGGGAAAAGAGCAGAATATGGGACCTTTAAACTACAAAAAAAACTCTGTTCCTGTCTCCCGTGCTTTTGTTCCGACCAGTGGTGACCGGTTGATCTATGCTACACTTGGACAATCTGAAAACTTCTACAACTACATTCAGATGAGTTTTTACCGTGACGTGACCCGGTCCATGTTGTCGCGCAGGTCGTCCAGCGTGCAGGACGTGAGCACCGTCTTCAGCTCCACGTTCCCGCTCTTCAGCATCGTCCCTGAGGCCCGGAGCTGGAGCAGAGCGAACTGACCCAGACACAGGCCCCGCTGGTGCTCCAGGACCTGAGGCTGAGCAGGAGGGAGAGAGAACACCGTGTCCAGGGCGAAAACACTCAAAACAAGATGGATTTAGATGGAAATATGTCATTTTAACCCGAGGCAAGGCAATAGGGGTGAGCGATGTTGACAAAAATGATTTATCGTAATGTTTTTTTGGGGAGTTTTCCGATACGATGTCAACAACAGAAGTGTATTAAAGTGCCTATGTCAGGTTGGTCTACTCATTGAACTAAAATGCAGTTAAGCTAAATATATTTAAAATTTCGTATAAATTCTTTACAAATTTTATCCAAATATAGCAATTTTTTTTGTTTTTAAATTCACTTCCTGGTTGTAAATGATGACATCACACCGGGAAATAAAGAAGCAGCCACACTGTACACTGGGCCAAAACTCATCTAATGTCACGTATTTTTTTACTTCACAAATGAAAATATATGTGAATGTTTTTATTTTTCAAATGAATGTTTAAAGTGTCCAAAAAAGTACTTTATTTTTGTAAATTGTAGTTTCTTTTTGTCTGCCCAGTGTGATGTCATCAATCTGTTTGTGTAATTTTACAGCACATTTTCAGATTTTCTACAATTCCAGATTGGTTTAAATAACTAACATTTTGGTGCCACACAGACCTGATATTAAGACACTGAGACTGAATGTAGATGTGGTGGTGCTTAAAACATCAGATAAATGCAGCTTTTTTGAACGTTTCATGATTGATTTGTGGCCCTCCGCTTGGTCTTTATTTCAATATGCGGCCCTCGATGGAAAAAGTTTGGACACTCCTGCCTTATACCATTAACTCAAAGTTCACAATATCACTATTTTTATTTTTAATCAGCTATTTGTGTATTTTTTTTTCTTTTTTTACTGTAAACAATATACGTACTTGATATAAAAATTTAACATATCTTCAAAACAAGTTCACGATATTATCTACATTTCTATATATTTCCCACTTCTATTGGGCGATATGTCAAACAAATTATTCTTTTTTTTACCTATATTGCTCTATCACAATGTTATTTATTCTTATTACAAGTAAAATGCTTTCAATATTAATTTGTCAAACTTTTACAAGGAAAAAGCCCACAGTTTGAACTCTAAACCACATTCTTTTACTGACTCTGCATTAAAATCTCTAAGCTATGTCTATTTTAGCTCCATTTTACCCCGGGTTAAGTAGTCGTACAGTAGACCAACCTGTTTTGGATCGTTGTTGTACAGAACCAGTCCAAGAGAATCGATGTTGAAGTTGAACTTGAGCGTCTCCACAGATCCCTCCTCCTCCTCAGGACTCAGGACGACGGACTTTTCACTATTTTCTGAACACAAATAAAAAACAAGCGTCCCTGATCAGGATTTGTGTTAGCTAGGACTGTATTTTTATTGTCGTTTAGTCGATGACGGTCGATGATGTTTTAGTCCAGTGGTTCTCAAACTTTTCGGGTCGGGAATCCCAGAAACAGCCATGTAACAGACTCGGGACCCCCAACGTGAAATGATAATAACATCAGTAATAACTGTAAGTGTTAAGGCATGTTATATCAGGTTTGATGTTGTTTATTTCAATAGTTTAGTGTCTGTTTGAACTCTTTTTTAAAAATTTAAAATAGAGTAAGCACAGTGTCAAATTTATCAAAACTATATCTTGAAATCATCTTGCGACCCCCAGCTCAACCCCTACTTTAAGAAGTTTAGACCTGGTTTAGACCTGGTTTAGACCTGGTTTAGTCCTGGTTTAGTCCTGGTTTAGTCCTGGTTTAGTCCTGGTTTAGTCCTGGTTTAGTCCTGGTTCAGTCCTGGTTCAGTCCTGGTTCAGTCCTGGTTCAGTCCTGGTTCAGTCCTGGTTCAGCCCTGGTTCAGCCCTGGTTTAGCCCTGGTTTAGCCCTGGTTCAGTCCTGGTTCAGTCCTGGTTCAGTCCTGGTTTAGCCCTGGTTCAGTCCTGGTTTAGCCCTGGTTTAGCCCTGGTTTAGCCCTGGTGCCGTCCTGGTGCCGTCCTGGTTTAGCCCTGGTTTAGCCCTGGTGCCGTCCTGGTTTAGCCCTGGTTTAGCCCTGGTTTAGCCCTGGTTTAGCCCTGGTTTAGACCTGGTTCAGTCCTGGTTTAGACCTGGTTCAGTCCTGGTTTAGACCTGGTTCAGTCCTGGTTTAGCCCTGGTTTAGCCCTGGTTTATTCCTGGTTTAGCCCTGGTTTAGCCCTGGTTTAGCCCTGGTTTAGCCCTGGTTTAGTCCTGGTTTAGTCCTGGTTTAGTCCTGGTTTAGTCCTGGTTCAGTCCTGGTTTAGCCCTGGTTTAGCCCTGGTTTAGCCCTGGTTCAGTCCTGGTTCAGTCCTGGTTTAGTCCTGGTTTAGCCCTGGTTTAGCCCTGGTTTATTCCTGGTTTAGCCCTGGTTTAGCCCTGGTTCAGTCCTGGTTCAGTCCTGGTTCAGTCCTGGTTTAGTCCTGGTTCAGTCCTGGTTTAGCCCTGGTTCAGTCCTGGTTTAGCCCTGGTTCAGTCCTGGTTCAGTCCTGGTTTAGCCCTGGTTTAGTCCTGGTTTATTCCTGGTTTAGCCCTGGTTTAGCCCTGGTTTCACCCTGGTTTCGCCCTGGTTTAGCCCTGGTTTAGCCCTGGTTTAGCCCTGGTTCAGCTTCCATCCCGTCTTAAATGATGTCTGCATGTGTCATGACAGTATCAGACCTGTGGGGGGCGCTCTGAGCTGGATGCTGCTCTCTTGTTTGGGGACGCTGCTCTCCGTGTTGTCGGCTTCGCCCAGATTCTCGGTCAGAATCCTCAGCAGCACTTTGAGGTCAGACTGGCTCAGCTCCACCTAAAAACAGAGACGGCGCTTTCAGAAACGGCTGCAGAACAAAAATATAATATATCTATTTAACACTATTCCTAGAGGAAGCTGGAGCACACAAACTAATACGTGACCTAAGGAACAAACAGTCTTTCAAACTACATTTAGGACACGGAGTCACAGCGTCTTCTGGACAAACTGTACCTTTGGCGGAGGACGTGAAGGCTGGACGAAAGTAAAAGGAAATGTGACAAAAGTTATATATACATAAAGACCTATAAGCCCTGTTCTAGTTAGGGATGTAATGGTATTAAAATATTACATTATGTCTTCACTTCACAAGTATATTTTTATAATGTGAAACAACAGTCAGAAGAAGAAGTAGAAGAAGTAGAAGAAGTAGAAGTAGAAGAAGTAGAAGAAGTAGAAGAAGTAGAAGAAGAAGTAGAAGTAGAAGAAGAAGTAGAAGAAGTAGAAGAAGAAGTAGAAGAAGTAGAAGTAGAAGAAGTAGAAGAGTGAGAGAGTGGAAGAGTGAGAGTGAAGAAGAGTGGAAGAAGAGAGTAAGAGAAGAGTGGAAGTGGTGGGAGTGGAAGAGTGGAGAGAGTGAGGAAGAGTGGAAGTGGAAGGAGTGGGAGTGGGAGAGTGAAGAGTGGAGAGTGGGGAGTGGGAGAGTGGGAGAGTGGAGAGAGTGAGAGTGGAAGAGTGGGTGGAGAGGGTGGGAGTGGAGAGTGGAAGAGTGGGAGTGGAGAGTGGAAGGGGTGAGAGTGGAGGTGGGAGTGGGAGAAGTGGAGAGAGTGGGAGAGTGGAGAGTGGAGAGTGGAGAGTGGGAGAGTGAGAGTGGAGAGTGGGAGAGTGAGAGTGGGAGAGTGGGAGGTGGGGAGAGTGAGAGTGGAGAGTGGAAGAGTGGAGAGAGTGGAGTAGTGAGAGTGAGTGGAGAGTGGGAGTGGAGAGTAGGAGAGTGGAGAGTGGAAGAGTGGAAGAGAGTAGAGGGGTGAAGAAGAGTAGAGAGTGGTAGAGTGGGAAGAAGTGAAGAGTAGAGTGGAAGGAAGAGTGAAGTGGTAGTAGAGTAGAGTGAAGAGAGTAGAGTGAAGAAGAGTAGAAGAAGAGTAGAGTGGAAGAGAGAGTAGAGTAGTAGAGTGAAGGGAGTAGAAGAGAGTGAAGAGTGAAGAAGAGTAGAGTGAAGAAGAGTAGAAGTAGTAGAAGAAGTAGAAGAAGAAGTAGAAGTAGAAGAAGTAGAAGTAGAAGAAGTAGAAGAAGTAGAAGTAGAAGAAGTAGAAGAAGTAGAAGTAGAAGAAGTAGAAGTAGAAGAAGAAGTAGAAGAAGTAGAAGAAGTAGAAGTAGAAGAAGTAGAAGAAGTAGAAGAAGTAGAAGAAGTAGAAGAAGAAGAATTTTTATTTATAGAGCGCTTTTCCACCTAATAGGCATCCAAAGCGCTTTTTTTAGTGGTTTATATACTGAATATGTATACAAAGTGGTGGTTTATATACTGAATATCAAACTATTTTATGCTGATGATCTGGACACAGTATTTTGTTCATGTGTCGTTATTTTAATGCTGAAATGAAAAATAAATTGATTCTAATAGTTTTCAAATTTGCAGTGGAGACAATTTGAGCCCTAAATTCATACGAAAAAGTCAGATATAATAAAAAAAAAAAAAAAAAAAAAAAAAAAACCCTTGGAGGTTTATTGATCAGCACTTACGTTTACAAGTGAAGTGTTTTAAAACTTGTGTCTGTTTTATGTTTATTTCCTCATTTTGACTTTATTCAGTGTATTAATACCTCTTATAGTTTTACACCAATCCGCTGTCTGTTTGTGAAGAAAAAAAAAGAAAAATACGCTGAAAATTACACGTAAACCGATCAGACATCACACTAGGGAGACAAAGGTTATACATAATTTACAAAAAAATAAACAAGTTTTTGAAACATGAATTCAACAAAATAAAGACGTTCAAATATATTTTTATTTGTCAAGTAAAAAATCTGTGACATTAGATGAGTTTTGGTCCAGTGTACAGTGTGGTTGTTTATTAATTTCCCAGTGTGATGTCATCATTTACAACCAGGAAGTAAAATGAAAAACAAACAAAAAAAGGCGAAACTGGGATAAAAAAAAAAAGCTAAATTTTGAATATATTTATCCTAACTGCATTTTAGTTAAATGAGTAGTTCAACCTGTTATAGGCACTTTAACCCTTTAACCGTAGACATTCATAGACTCAAAATTCTCTTTGTTCGTTATTCAAACATCACCACTTTGCTGCTGATGCTCCTGGACTTTACGTCAAATAGATCGCTCCTTCACAAACAAATAAAAGCAGAAGCTGATCCCCAAATTAAAGTATGCAAAAGTTATAATTCATGATATTTATGTCATTTATCTGCTCTCCTCACAGTCACATGTAAAAGAGGATGTTTTGTGGTCACTTGTAAGCATGTTTTAGACCACAGAGGGAAACGCTCTTCTTCGGGAGCAAAGGTCATCCATGTCTGGCTTCACATATGGTGTTGCCTTATATGGTGTCGTCCTCAGACATCACAATATTTTCTTAAAGCTCCCCACACCCAACTACGTCCAACAAGGGCCTCCTGATTTATGTGTTGATTTATGTGTCTTTGTACTGTTATGTTCTTAGAAACCTCAGTTCTGTACTTAGAACTCATTATGCACGCCTACTTTTACCTAATTTACATGAAGGTATTTCTGGCCTGTTCCTTTGTTCAACCTTTGTGAGGAGCGAAAGAAGGACTGTGAGTCACCCTGATCGATCAGTGAAGGCCTTTTATAACTTCTACCTGAGTCCTGGTCCTTTGTACTGCACGTCACCTAATTACATCACTGGATGCTCATCAGAAGTGCACAAGATCAGAAATATCAACTTAAAGTCAGTTAGCCTTTAGCTTAGTTGTACGCTAATTATTGTCAGAAATAAAATACCAAAAGCTTTACACACTCAACTAGAGCTTTAGTAAATTAGTTGGTCGATGGTATCTCAGTCGACCAAGATTTTTATTAGTCGACGAACCATTTTATTCATACTAAATTATTACAAAATGATTTATATGGCAAAACGAGAATATTTTGGAGTCTTAACGTATGAATACAGTGTCTCCTAGTCCTTTTCTGTATAAATATAAATTGTTTTTGCATGAACTCCTCTACAGTTGTGTTCTTTTGGTTGCAGTTTGGTTTAGATACAGTGAAATACTTGATATTTTTTTTCCCTTTTTAGTCGACTAATCGGTCGATAGGGCTGGTCTTTAGTCAACCAAGAATTTCTTTAGTCGACTCGTAAACGTGGTCGATGGGTTGGTACCGGCTCACACTCTCTGGATTATTCGTAACTTGCGTGTTTTGCGAGCTAATGCTAACGGTTATAGGGAAAATACATGATACTTCTGTGGGAGTCCTTCAAATCATACCGGACTAGCCGCGTTACTAAGTGGTTGATAGCATGAGCATTGAACGCCGCGTCTGCTTATTTATGTCTGTGCTTCTACCCAAACCCTGTGCCTCTTGTACCTTCATGGGCTTCATGTCTCCCTCGATCTCCACGGCGGCCATCTTGGTGTTCCAGGCCGGGGCCAGGTTCCTCTTGATCTTCAGCTGAAGGTTCACCGCCTCCAGAAGCTCCACACTGGGCCCCTCGGACTCCAGGCCAACACTGCTCCTGCAACACCAGGCATTTCAGTCGTTATGTCGGAGTTTAAAGGCCTGGTCCGATTTCAGAGTTATTTTTTTTAGACAAAATAAATGGTTTCAACACAAAAAAACAAAAATATTAACTGCAGCTACATAATTTTTACAAGACGAGACACGAGATAAGGCCTGGAGCCAGACAGAACACACAATTTAAAGGACACATCTTCTGCTACAGTGACTCTTTTGAGCTTTAAACCATGTTCTAACAATGTTCCGTCAACAAAAACACACTTGGAGTTGCATTTAGCTTCAATCATAATAATAATAATAATAATAAGACTTATATAGCGGTTTTTTGGACACTCAAAGATGCTCAGTTTGCATTATTCAGTAACTTCACACTAGATGGTGGTAAACTATTATTGTAGTCACAGCTGTCCTGGGGCAGACTGATGGAAGTGAGGCTGCCAGTGTGCGCCATCGGCCCCTCCAACCACCACCAACCATTCACGCACACTCCACTCTCAAACTAGGCCATGTGGGTGAAGTGTCTTGCCTAAGGACACAACAAAATTCCCACCTCCAGCGCCCCCCTGTGGCACCTGGTCCCATCCAAGTACTGACCAGGCCCCATCTGCTTAGCTCCCGAGGTCTGGCGGGACGGGGCGTTGGCAAACACGTACGGCCTGAGGAATGCCCCCCTTCGACCGTCGAAAACACTTCCTGCTGAATTCCCTCAATCAATGTTGTTTTTTCCGATTTTAGACGTCACTTATCTGAGAATCTTCTGCGGTTTTAAGGCCTTCAATAACGATGACTGTAACTGCGTGATAGCTTAGCATAGCAACAGCATTTCAAACCATTGTGTATATAAACGTGTAATAGCCTCTGCAGCCAGTAGATGGAGCCAAAGTTACTCTGGCATCACGCAGTTACAGTCAACATGTTTAGACGGTAGAAATGCTCAGAATGAGTTTAGTGACAATTTAAGGACTTAAATCTGCAGAAGATTCTCAGATAAACGACGTCTAAAATGGGAAAAAATGGTCGGAGGGAGAGGATTTTCTTACCAGGATTTCTCAAACGTACGTGAATGAAGCTAAATGTGTTTTTAATGATGGAATTTTGCTGAAACATGGTTAAAAGATTTTTTTAAAATAAATAAATAGTCCTTTTAATAATCCCATACTATTACAAAACGCATATTATAGGTATTCAGGGATTTTTATGCTCCACAATTTGTATAAGAAAAAATATATCAATAGAAATGGCCTGTGCCGTTGTAGTCTGAAGGACCAAACCAGGTCTACGTCAGGACCAAACCAGGTCTACGTCAGGACCAAACCAGGTCTACGTCAGGACCAAACCAGGTCTACGTCAGGACCAAACCAGGTTTACATCAGGACCAAACCAGGTCTACGTCAGGACCAAACCAGGTCTACGTCAGGACCAAACCAGGTCTACGTCAGGACCAAACCAGGTCTACATCAGGACCAAACCAGGTCTACGTCAGGACCAAACCACATCTACGTCAGGACCAAACCAGGTCTACGTCAGGAGCAAACCAGGTCTACATCAGGACCAAACCAAGTCTACATCAGGACCAAACCAGGCCTACATCAGGACCAAACCAGGCCTACATCAGGCCCAAACCAGGTTTACATTAGGACTAAACCAGGCGTACATCAGGACCAAACCAGGTCTACGTCAGGACCAAACCAGGTCTACGTCAAGGCCCAAACCAGGCCTACATCAGGCCCAAACCAGGTTTACATCAGGACCAAACCAGGCCTACATCAGGACCAAACCAGGTCTACATCAGGACCAAACCAGGTCTACGTCAAGGCCCAAACCAGGCCTACATCAGGACCAAACCAGGCCTACATCAGGACCAAACCAGGCCTACATCAGGACCAAACCAGGCCTACATCAGGACCAAACCAGGTCTACATCAGGACCAAACCAGGTCTACGTCAGGACCAAACCAGGTCTACATCAAGACTAAACCAGGTCTACATCAGGACCAAACCAGGTTTACATCAGGACCAAACCAGGTCTACGTCAGGACCAAACCAGGTCTACGTCAGGACCAAACCAGGTCTACGTCAGGACCAAACCAGGTCTACATCAGGACCAAACCAGGTCTACGTCAGGACCAAACCAGGTCTACGTCAGGACCAAACCAGGTCTACGTCAGGAGCAAACCAGGTCTACATCAGGACCAAACCAAGTCTACATCAGGACCAAACCAGGCCTACATCAGGACCAAACCAGGCCTACATCAGGCCCAAACCAGGTTTACATCAGGACCAAACCAGGCGTACATCAGGACCAAACCAGGTCTACGTCAGGACCAAACCAGGTCTACGTCAAGGCCCAAACCAGGCCTACATCAGGCCCAAACCAGGTTTACATCAGGACCAAACCAGGCCTACATCAGGACCAAACCAGGTCTACATCAGGACCAAACCAGGTCTACGTCAAGGCCCAAACCAGGCCTACATCAGGACCAAACCAGGCCTACATCAGGACCAAACCAGGCCTACATCAGGACCAAACCAGGCCTACATCAGGACCAAACCAGGTCAACATCAGGACCAAACCAGGTCTACGTCAGGACCAAACCAGGTCTACATCAAGACTAAACCAGGTCTACATCAGGACCAAACCAGGTTTACATCAGGACCAAACCAGGTCTACATCAGGACCAAACCAGGCCTACATCAGGACCAAACCAGGCCTACATCAGGACCAAACCAGGCCTACATCAGGACCAAACCAGGCCTACGTCAGGACCAAACCAGGCCTACGTCAGGACCAAACCAGGTCTACGTCAAGACTAAACCAGGTCTACATCAGGACCAAACCAGGTTTACATCAGGACCAAACCAGGCCTACATCAGGACCAAACCAGGCCTACATCAGGACCAAACCAGGCCTACATCAGGACCAAACCAGACGTACATCAGGACCAAACCAGGCCTACATCAGGACCAAACCAGGCCTACGTCAGGACCAAGCCAGGTCTACTTCAGGACCAAACCAGGCCTACATCAGGACCAAACCAGGCCTACGTCAGGACCAAACCAGGTCTACATCAGGACCAAACCAGGCCTACGTCAGGACCAAACGAGGTTTACATCAGGACCAAACCAGGTCTACATCAGGACCAAACCAGGTCTACATCAGGACCAAACCAGGTCTACATCAGGACCAAACCAGGTCTACATCAGGACCAAACCAGGTCTACATCAGGACCAAACCAGGTCTACATCAGGACCAAACGAGGTTTACATCAGGACCAAACCAGGTCTACATCAGGACCAAACCAGGTCTACATCAGGACCAAACCAGGCCTACATCAGGACCAAACCAGGTCTACGTCAGGACCAAACCAGGTCTACGTCAGGACCAAACCAGGTCTACGTCAGGACCAAACCAGGTCTACGTCAGGACCAAACCAGGTCAACATCAGGACCAAACCAGGTCTACACCAGGTCTACGTCAGGACCAAACCAGGTCTACATCAGGACCAAACCAGGTCTACATCAGGACCAAACCAGGTCAACATCAGGACCAAACCAGGTCTACACCAGGTCTACGTCAGGACCAAACCAGGTCTACATCAGGACCAAACCAGGTCTACATCAGGACCAAACCAGGCCTACGTCAGGACCAAACCAGGTCTACATCAGGACCAAACCAGGTCTACGTCAGGACCAAACCAGGTCTACGTCAGGACCAAACCAGGTCTACACCAGGTCTACATCAGGACCAAACCGGGCCAAACCTCGGTGTCTGAGTCTGACCTGGCGAGTTTGAGCTGTGAGAGCTGCACGTCCATGTTGTCGATCACGGCCGGCAGAGGACAGCCCTCCACCTGCTGCAGGGAGAAGCTGTTGCCGACGGTGATGAGGCCCAGGTCCATCACCAGTGCATCGTGGGAGTTGGAGTCCTGGGGGATGATGATGAGCGGCGCCTTCAGCCTGATGTCCATGGAGAGGCGGAAGCTCTTCTGGGCAAAGTCGCGGACGCTGGAGGCGGCCTTCTCCGCCGCCTGCACCGTGGCCTGGCTCAGCGCCTCTTTGGCCGTCTGGAAGTTATTGGTGAAGTTCTGCAACAGAGAACTCAGAGCTAAAACTGTGCGCACATCAATTAGGACGGAATAAAAAAATCTATCTGCAATATTTCTTGGAAGCATTGCAATTGCATGTTTTTGTTTTATGAAAGTTTTTATTGATTTTAAAGTGCGTATGACAGGTTTTTATGATTTTCTAATTTTGAATTAATTCAGTGCATTAATACCGCTTGTAAATATAAATTATAGTTTTACACCAATCAGGTCGCTGTTTGTGGAGAAAAGTTGAAAAATCTGTTGACAATTACAGGAAGTAAACAAACTAATGACATCACACTGGGGAGACAAAGGTTATGCATAATTTACACAAAGTGAACTACTTTTTTGACCCTTTAACCATTAATTCAACAAAATAAAGGCGTTAACATGTGTTTCTCTTTGTCAAATGAACAAAATCTTTGACATTAGAGGAGTTTTGGCCCAGTGTACAGTGTGGTTGCTATGGTAATTTCCTAGTGTGATGTCATACTTTACAACCAGGAAGTAAAATTTAAAATCTAAAAAACAGCTAAACTGGGGTACAATTTGTAAAGATTTTAGTAGAAATTTGAATATATTAATCTTTACTACATTTTAGTTAAATGTGCATTTCAACCTGTCATAGGCCCTTTAAGACAGGGCTGCGTGATACGACAAAAAATCATTATTGCGGTTGTAATGTACGCGCCGCCGTCTTGTTTCCGTTGTAGTTTACATGGAGCAGACGAGCTCAACAGAAAATAAGTTCTACATGGACTAAAAAGACGTTTTCAGGAAATCGTTGCGTTGTGACTTGTTGTTGCTCGTGTTCATTAAACAATTTACACAAATCAATCTACTTTATGTAACATTTTAGCGGCGAGACTTTTCCCTCGTTCGTCATTAGCTTTAACGGAGTTCTCGTCAAACGGAAGTGCGTTTACAACAAAAGTGCGACTCTGTGGCAAAAAGTGGGCGGGGCAGAATAAGGTGATTATAAAGTACGCACCAGCAGAGACATGATGAACTTGTGCAGATAAACCACTTGGACGCAGCCCACGTTGAGCTTCACTCGTCCGTCGCTTTTGGAGGTGTCTGCGTAACTCGCTCCTTCTGTGGCGTTTGGCGTCAGCGACATGGAGAAATTGAACACCTCGTCGCCCACGATAGAGATCGCCTGAGGATCAAGACAAAGATAATCACTCAGGGTTTGTACAACTTTTTAAAGATGAAATTCAAGCACTTTTCAAGCACTTTCAAGGTAGACACCGTTTTTTTCCAGCCCCTTCTGCTTTTTAGCTTTTGCAAACAAAAAGTGTGACTAAAAGTGACAAAAACATGACTAAACGGGAAAAAACATGACTATAATCAGTAAAAACGCTTCAAAATTGCAACTCAAAGTGACAAAAATGTGACTAACAGGGTCAAAAACGACACTGAAAGAGACAAAAACGTGGCAAAAATTTTCTGAAACACGTGGTTCTGTTATTGTAGACCGTTTTTTCCAGCCCAGTCTGCTTTTTAGCTTTCACAAACTAAAAACGTGACTAAATGTGACAAAAACATGACCACAATCAGCAAAAATGCGTCAAAAATGCAACTCAAAGTGACAAAAACGTGTCTAACAGGGTCAAAAACGATACTGAAAGAGACAAAAACGTGACAAATTTTTTCTGAAACACATGGTTCTGTTATTGCAGACAGTTTTTTCCAGCCCCTTCTGCTGTTTAGCTTTCGCAAACTAAAAACGTGAGTAAAAGCGACAAAAAATGACTACAATCAGCAAAAACACGTCAAAAAAGCAACTCAAAATGACAAAAACATGACTAACAGGGTCAAAAACAACACTGAAGTCACAAAAAGGTGACTTCTGAAACATGTGATTCTTTTATGAAAGACTGTTTTTTCCAGCCCCTTCTGCTTTCCAGCTTTCCTGTATTTAATTTAGGGCAGTTTAGAAAGTGGTGGTAGATACTTTTTACTTCACTACATTTCAGAGCGTATATCTGTACTTTCTACTCTACTACATTTTTTAACTGGACTGAAAAGCAAAAGTATATTTTCTTACGGTTTTAGACCTGCTGAAAAGGCCGAGAAGTTTATTTTTTAGCATATCTTGTTTTTATTATTTTCCCTAGTTCCATTTTTGCAACAAAAAGCCTCTAAAGAGAAAAATAACCTGGAAAGTTACCTTTAACGACCAAAACTCAACAGAATAAATCAATCAAGATTACAATTTGATGCTTTAATAGTTCTCCAAACCAAAAATATTTTAAAATGTGACACTTTTACTTCAGCATATCCAGTGTTTTAGAGTACTTAAAACAACAAATTGAAGTCTTTTAGTTCCGTTTACTGTCAAGACGTGTAAGATGAAGACGACAAGCTTAAATTTCAAGCATTTTCAAGCACTTTTTCCAAAAATCAAGCACTTTCCCATAACAATGAAGCAAAATTCAAGCATTTTCAAGAGTGCAAACCCTGTACATTAAACTGTTTTATGTTTCATGCACGTTTTATCGAGTTTGAGTCTGACCTTCTTGTGGATGCACTTCGGATCCACATTTAACACGATGAAGTCTCTGAGTCGAGCTGAAATGTGGGTCTGAGGTCCCTGCACCAACATCGAGCCGTTTATACCTGAGAGCGAAAGATTCATTAATCAGAAGAATATAAGAAAAAACAAGTGTTATATAAAATCATTTAAGACAAAGCTTCATTCAATGGATTACCGTAAAATTTGGACTATAAGCCGCTACTTTTTTCTCATACTCAGGTGCGCTCAATAGTCCAAATTTTACGGTAATTCATTTCATTCTGTGGAGCCCCAAGGCAAAATTAAGTGTGATTTTCTATACATTTTCTGTTGCGTCTCTTGAATTGTTGAGGCTTTTGTTTTTTGTTGTTTCGTGCTTGGGCAGAATCAATACATTTGAAAATCCCAAACTATTTTTCTTGGCCTTTTTCTTGTTTAAAAGTAAAAAGTGAAGAGTAACTTGACAAACCTTGGATCTTGATGTCGGCCATGTTGCTCTTCAGGTCACAAACCAAAACGTTAAAAGCTCCGAGCGTCGCCATCACCTTCAGGTCAATCACGTTATCCACAGGAGAAACCAGGGCAGCTGCAGGGAAATAAACACATTTAATTATGTTTTATAAAAGCGCAACATTATCAAAATCATCATAGTAAGCAATGTCACATAATTTTTACTTTCTAAACTGTACAATACTTATACTTATTTTCCCCCAAAAAAGTTCCAAAATACTATATATTTATGCCTGCAGTCGATCAAAAAAACTTAAGACATGACTTTTGCATCAAATAGTCGACTAAAAGAGCTGTCAAAACAATTTATTCTTAGATCTTAGTTTAATTTATAATAAGTAATCAACAATTAAAGCATTTCCACTGCAAACACTGTACAGTATACATAAACACGGGACAAAAAATAAACTCTTTAAATAAGATAATAAAGTAAAAAGTAACTTCTCAAAAGAAGATTTAGTAAGTAATAAGAAAGTTTTACTCTTAATTCAAGTGTAGTAGCATTTGTTTTTTCTAATTCTAATTTAATTAAAGTTAAAAAATGCAGATCTTTTTCCTGTTTTAAGTAAAACAAGATTAGGTTTATTCTTGTTCCATTGGCAATTGTATTTCAAAACAGTAAAAAAAATACTAAAAACAACAAAAAACAACTTATTTCATGCACTTATCCAGTTTCAGATGGTCATTTTTTCCAATGAACTTTTTTTTTTAAGCACAAAAGGGAGTGAGAAGTAATAATCTGATCAAATATAAAACCCAAAATGCACACAAAAGATCATTAGATTGAATAAGTTTGGTCGAGTAAGACGGTATCGGACAATTAATTGACTACAGCTCTAATGCTATTTTCATTCTGCCACATTTAAAGGGGCTGTACCTGATTTTTCCTGTTTTGAAACGTGAAAAACAGAATTACTTCATGTTCAAGTCAGATGTCACATGTATCTCTCACTTTCCTAATGCAGTCCCAGCATCATAAATGTTCAGTTTATGAGCACTTTTCAGAGCGAGTTTTGTCGTTACGGGTAAAGCTAACAAACATTAGCATGCTATCAACACACTTCCTGCTTCTCGTAGAATAAAACACTCTCATTTTCACCCGAATAGATGCTTTTACAATATACCTGTGCTGGAGCAAGAAAGATTTTACTTTATTACATGACAAAAAATCAGAATCAGGATCTAGTTCTGTTTTTCACATTTCAAAAAAAGTAAAAAAAAAAAAAACAAATCAGGTACAGCCCCTTTTTGCCTCTGACAGGTTGGACTACTAATTTGAATAAAATGCAATTAAGAAAAATATATTTCAAAGTTTGCTAAAACACATTACACATTTTTAGTGGTTTCAATTTTTTTTTTTAAAGTTTTTAATTTTACTTCCTGGTTGTAAATGATGACATCACACCAGGAAATTAGCATAGCAACCATCCGGTACATCGGGCAAAAGCTCATCTAATGTCACAGATTTTTTTCTTTGACTAATAAAAATACATGTTGACATCTTTATTTTAATGAATTAATGTTTGAAGGGTCAAAAAAGTAGTTTATTTTGTGTAAATTATGCATAAACCTTGTCTCCCTCGTGTGATGTCATCAATTTGTTTACTTCCCGTAACTTTCTACACATTTTTTTCCATTTTTCTTCTCAAACGGCTACTTGAATGGTGTAAAACTTTAATTTATATTTACAACAGGTATTAATACATCAAAGTCAAAACTAGAAAATAATAAAAACCTGTCATTTGCACTTTAAAGTAACACGGTTTATGTCGATTGTAATGAGCAAAGGTAGCACTTTTCTTTTTACTTCACCAACAAAACATAATTTAATACAAGAAAAAGTGACCTAAAATATTGCGTGGTTTTTCCTAAACATTAGAATAAAACAAATAAACCCTGTAACACTGACTGGACTTGGTGGACACCGTCTTGTCCTTGGTCCGGGTCTCTCTTTCCGCAGACGCTGAACTCGCCGGAGCCATCACCACCGACAGGAAGTTCATGGAGGAGAGCAGCGCCTCGGTGTGAAGAACCAGGTCCAGAGACGAAAACATCACCTGCAAACGATAAATGAACGTTCACTTCAGGAGCCGCTGACAGTTTGGACAGCTCAGGATGAATAGATTTCAAATTTTGCTGAAATCTTTACACATTTTACCCCATTTTAGCCATTTTTTGTAGGTTTCTAATTTTACTTCCTGCACTGCAAAAAAATATTTCTAGATAAGTTTATACACTGGAAAATGTACAACTTAAATAAGAAAATAAGTTAAAAAGTGATTGGATTCGTAATATTTATCTGGGTTTGAATACATTTAGACAGTCTTAAAATAAGATTTGCCAATAGAACAAGTACATTTGTTCTTATTTCAGGTGCAGTAGCGTCTTTTTTCTAATTTCAAGACAGAAAATGCTTGTCTTTTTCATAATTAAACTAAAACAAGATATTTTATGCTTGTTCCATTGGCAATCTTACTTCAAAATATACTCAAAACAAGTTAAATACTACTTATTTCAAGCACGTATTAACTTGTTATCTTATTTAAGACCATATTTTTTCCAGTGAATGATTTGAATTCAGGATATTAATCTTAATTTCAACAACTTTGAATAGTTAAGATGCTTTTTCTTCATGAACCTAGATTATTCTACTTGTTTAAAGGTGTTTTTGACTTCTTTTTTGGTAATTTCTTCTCATTTCAAGCCAAATTGTTTGCCAATGAGTAAAACCTGTACTTTCACGGCATCACTTTGAGATTCTAGTTCATGCTTTTATCACTAACCGCCTAGATTATTGTAATGCACTTCATGTCGGTCTTGACCAAACATCTCTTGCGCAGCTGCAACTTGTACAGAATGCGGCCGTTCGCCTCTTGACCAGAACCAAAAAGCGAATTCATATCACACCTGTTTTAAAGTCCTTGCACTGGCTCCCTGTCTCCTATCGCATTGATTTTAAAATCCTTTTATTTGTTTTTAAACGTCTTCACGGACTTGCTCCTCAGTATCTGTCAGACCTGGTTCAGCCCTACGCCCCTGTGCGCTCACTCAGGTCAGCAGGTCACTCCCAAAATCAAGGAGGAAACTTAGAGGGGGTCGCTCCTTCTCTGTCGCGGGTCCTGCCCCTGCACCTTAGACAGGCAGAGTCGCTGTCCGTCTTCAAGTCGGCGCTAAAGACTTACCTTTTCTCATTAGCTTTTCATTGATGTGTTGACTTTTATCGTGTACAGTGTGTGTTTCTGTATCTGTGTCTATATATTGTGTTTTAATAATATTGTTGTGTGCTGCACTCTGGTCAACTGAGTTGTTTTTAAAGTGCAATAGAAATAAAGTTGGATTGGACTGGATTGGAATGAGGTGAGCATGTTTTACTTAACTCACTGGTAAATTCATTTTCTTATTTTTAGCTAAATTATCTCATAACCATTCAGAAATGTCTTGAAATCAGTCAAATTGTCTATGTCACATAAGCAATCAAAGCTTTTCTAGTCAAAACAACTCAAAATAAGATGAATATTCTGAATTCAGCTCATTTTAAGCAATGCTATGTACATTACTCTCGATCAATCAGGCATTCCCTCGTCAGGATGAGTGCTCCATCTACTGGTAGCAGAGGGAACTACCATGGAGAAATAAACAAAGCTAGCTAAGATTTGGGTCAGAAATGCTTAAAAACAGCACAGACCTCTGGGCCTTGATCTTTGATATCACAAATCTGGAGAACTTGAAAGCGAGTGTTTTTATGAGGCTCAGAAAAGAAGCAGAGAAGACAAGCTCATAAACAGGATTAATGAAAAAAGTGCAGCCGAAGTTAAATACAACTTCAGCTGTGTTTTTGATGAAGGAACAACGTTAGAACTAGGGCTGTAATCCTTTAGTCGTTTAGTCGATTAATCGGTCGACAGTGTCTTTGTATTAGTCGACTAATTATTTTATTCGCATTCAACAAATTTATGTAGAAAAACAGGAAAAACAAGAAGCCTTAGCTAAAGATTTTGGAGTAAATCTGTATCTCTAACATGTAAATACACTTACTAGTACTTTTCTGTATAAATTGTTATTTTTGTTGTGCACTTTCGGTCTTTTAAGTGTAGTTTGGGTCAGACACACGGAGATACTTCATAGTTTTGATTTATTTCTGTCATGCTCTCCTTTAGTCGACTGATCGGTCGATGAGGCAGGTCTTTAGCCGACCAAGAATTTCTTTAATCGACTACAGCCCGAGTTAGAACAAGGTTAAAAGCTTTAAAATTTGCATACTACGTGTCTTATAATTTGAATATTATTTGTTGTAGCTCAATTCAAACTAAAACCAGTGCATATTACTGTTGCACTGTCCTTGTATTAGACATTTCCTCCACCATTACGGGTGTATGTTTGAGTGTGAGTGTTAAAATTGAATATACATTGCTGTTTTCTTTATTTTTTTTGCAATTAACTATTTTTATTCAGCTCAAAATAAGATGAATTCAGCTCATTTTAAAGTGCCTATGACAGGTTTTTATGATTTTCTAGTTTTGACTTTATTTGGTGGAATAAAACCTGTTGTGAATATAAATTATAGTTTTGCACCAATCAGGCGTCAGTTTGTGCAGAAAAGTTGAAAAATATGTTGAAATTTACAGGAAGTAGAGCAGAATTCCAAAACACGATGACGTCACACTAGGGAGACAGACCAGGGACAATTTACAACCGACAAACACATTTTTCTGATCCTTTAAACATTAATTCACCAAAATAAAGTCGTTCCTATATGTTTTTATGCATAAAATAATAATTTCTGTGACATTTGAGAAGTTTTCACCCAGTGTACAACATGGTTTCTAGGCAACAGTTAAAGAATTCCCCAGTGTGATGTCATGATTTACAACCAGGAAGTAAACATTTAAACCTAAAAAACTGCCAAACTGGGATAAAAATGTTTTGTTTTCTGCAGAATCTTAAATATAATTATCTTAACTGTGTTTTAGTAAAATGAGCACTTCAACCTGTCATAGGCCCTTTAAGCAATGCTATGTACATTACTCTCCATCAATCAGGCATTCCCTCATCAGGATGAGTGCTCCATCTACTGGTAGCAGAGGGAACTACCATGGAGAAATAGTGTGTGTGTGAAAATTGAATATACATTGCAGTTTTCTTTATTTTTTTTGCAATTAACTATTTTTATTCAGCTCAAAATAAGATGAATATTCTGAATTCAGCTCATTTTAAGAAATGCTATGTACATTACTCTCCATCAATCAAGCATTCCCTCTATTTTTATTCATCTCTTTGTATCAAATCTTACATTTGTGCCATTTTTTAATACTAGACAGACAAATAACAGAATACAAACAAACAAACAAACAAAAAATAATACAAATTACAACTGAATAATTGCTACATTGCTGTTTTACTCACATTGATCATTTGCTCTGTGTTTTTGTAGACTGTGGAGAAGTTTGGCCCGTTGCGATCAGCCTAAAATAACGTTAATAAAGCATAAATAACACATTAAATTGCAGTTTCATAGCTTCCCAATTTTACAGTTATGGCAAATGTCCAGGGTTTTCTATAAAACTCACCTTAAAATATTGAACTTTGAGCAGTTCTGCCCCAGTCTCCGCTGAAGATCTGATGATACACAAGTCCTCTCCGTTCACATCTAACGCAAAGACACAACAAAAAAACTCACAAAATGTACTTTAGAAGCAGCGGCGATGAAGCACAAGCCCAGACTCTTGTACCTTTGAACTCGAGGCAGTTCATGGTGATCTCTCGGATGTAGACGGTGGCGCAGGTGTCGTATTTACGCACTTTGGTGTCGATGCCGAGCTGAGCCGCGTGAAGAACCAGGAACGGAGTCTCCAGGCCGTCTTTGGGCTTTTTCAGGGTCAACTTCATCTGATCGACAGCAGAAAAACATTACAATCTGCATTTTTCATACAGCTGTTCGCCTTTAAACACGCTCTTGAGTGTTTTAAATTTGCCGTCTCATGTTTTAAAACAAAAAAAAAGTGCAGCAGTTATTGTGTTTAGAGGCAGAAATGCGCAGAACGAGTTTAGCGATGATTTAAGGACTGAAAACAGCGGAAGAGTCTCGAAAAAGTGACGTATGATGTCTGAAAATATGTCCGAAAATCCTGGAAGTTCAGCAGGAAGTGTATTTGACGCTCAGAGGGAGAGGATTTTCTACTAAACATTCCTCAAAACAGCGTGAATGCAGCTGAATGCTACTTCAGGTGTGTTTTTGATGACAGAACATTGTTATAACAGGGTTAAAAGCTCAAAAAAGGCACTGTAGCAGAATATGTCCTTTAATAAATAGGAAAGTTAAAGTGCCTCAGACTTTAAAGGGCATGTTCTGTGCGTTTATTAAACTGTTGTCCTTTAAACGTGCTCTTGTGCCTTTGCTTTGGATCGTTTTAGATCTCAAAATAACGTATCCACTGAAAGCACATACTTTATATCTGTGCAATCTGGTTTGGTGTAAGCACTCCATCTACTGGCAGCAGAAGAAATAACCATGGAGAAAAATAAACAAAAGCTAGCTTGCCCCGACACGCTAACATACGCACGCAGTTGTAATGAAGGCGATTTGAGGCGGAAACGTTCAGAACAAGTCCGGTGGTGATACAGACTTAAAAACAGCACAAAAGACCGGATCTCTACCTTTGACGTCACAAATATGAGACAATTGAAACAGATTGTGTTTGTGAGGCTCAGAAAAGGAGCAGCAAATGCGACTTCATGAACAGGATTAATGAAAGGAGAGTGATTTAAGCTAATTACAACTCAGACATATTTTTGATGAGGAAACAATGTTATAACATGGTTCAAAAGCTCAAAAAGTACCGTAGAATGCGGACGATTGAGCGCTCCTGAGTATAAACCGCACCAGCCATATTTACAAAGAAAAATAACTTTGTACATATATAAGCCGCACCTGACTATAAGCCGTGGGTGTCAGCATTGAGACATTTACGTTGCGGGTCGTGCCGGTTCGGGAAGAGCATGCGCACGTAACAGAGGCGCGCACGTGTTTTGTAACATGCGCTCCACCGCAAAAGTTTTACTTCCAGGTTGTAAATGATGACGTCACACTAGAAAATTACCACGGCAACCACCCTGTACACTGGACCAAACTTTACTTCACGTGCATGAACGCGAGCACTGAACCGTTCACCTCTTTGATCTCAAACTTGAGCAGGACGTTGATGGCCTTCTCCAGTTCGGCCTGCTGTCCCGCCGTGAGCTCCGAGGCGGGCGACCAGGACAGGGGCGCCCCCTGCTGTTGCTCCGACGCCTCCGACTCTTTCTCTGTGAGCGAAAACGACAGGCGCGAGAGACACGTCAACAGAGTTTGTGCAGGTTTCAGCCATTTTCGGACACATTTCAAGAGTTTTAGTGCCGTAATCAACGTCAAAACAAGACATTTTCGCTTTTATCATGACCTGACTTGTACACTGCAAAAACTGAACTTCTAGATGAGTTAAAACGTCTTGATTTCAGGATATTAATCTGAATTTCAGACGTTTTGACTCGTTAAAATGAGTTAAGACTTTTTATTTGATGGAACTAGATTATTTCACTTGTTTCAAACCGTTTCTGACTTATTTCAATACATTATTTCTTATTTCAATCCAAATTATCTGTCACTGGGTTAAGATCATTTGTCTTGCCCCACTGACAAATGTATTTTCTTATTTTAAGCAAAATTATTAGCATTATCAGCCAGAAATACTTTGAAAACAGTGAAATATTCTGCATCACATCAGCAATTAAATCTAATCCAGTCAAAACTTCTCAAATCCAGACAAAAATTATAAATTCAAGCCATTTTAAACTTTACAGATTTACATTTTTTGCTGTGCAGGAAGATAATTTGGACTGAAGTAAGAAATAATGTGTTGAAACAAGTCAGAAACGGATTGAAACAAGTCAAATAATCTGCAAAAATCAATTTCTAGATGAGTTTTAATTTCAGGATATTAATCTGAATTTCAGACGTTTTGACTCTTGACAATTTTGAGGCTGGTAAATAATATTTTTCTTTCCATTATTTGTGATAGAAAAGTAAACTGACAAATGTTTTTAGTCTAGAAAATCTAAATTGTTATAAAAACTAAAAAATCCTTAGTGTTTAGATAGATCTGAGCTCCGTTAATCTTTCAAAATATATTATGTACTTAGTTTTGTCGCCTCCAATGAAGAATTTTGAACATTCTGGTGACATTTTAAAGAGTCTACAGCAGGGGTGTCCAAACGTTTTCCATCGAGGGCCACATATTGAAATATAGACCAAGCGGAGGGCCACAAATCAATCGTGAAACGTTCAAAAAAGCTGCATTTATCTGATGTTTTAAAGTGCCCATGACAGCTTGAGCTACGCATTTCACAAAAATGTAGTTTAGATAAATATATTTCACATTTTGCCAAGATACTTCACAAATTTTATCCCGGTTTAGCAATTTTTTAGGCTTTTAATTTCACTTCCTGGTTGTAAATGATGACATCACACTAGGAAATTACCATAGCAACATTCTGTAAACTGGGCCAAAACTCATCTAATGTCGCAGATTTTTAACATTTATACACATAAAAATAGATCTGAACACCATTTTTGTTTAATTAATATATAAAGGGTAAAAATAGGGTAAAATTTTGTGTAAATTATGCATAACCTTTGTCTCCCCAGTGTGTTGTCATGTATTTGTTTACTTCCTGTAACTTTCTACAGATTTTTCAACTTTTCTCCACAAACGGCTACTTGACTGGTGTAAAACGATTTAATATATAACAAGTATTGATACACCAAACAAAAAGAAAATCAGAAAATCATCACTTTAAGAGCCGCCACATCTACATTCAGTCTCAGTGCCTTATTATTAGGTCTGTGCTGCACCAAAATGTTAGTTATTTAGGTTGGAATTGTAGAAAATCTGAAATGTGCTGTAAATAGTACTTATCAGGACAATGTGGGCCAGTTCACCAGGAAGACTAAGGGCCAAGAAAAATTGGTCTGAGGGCCGCATTTGGCCCCCAGGCCTGAGTTTGGACATGCCTGGTCTATAGAGTTAACAGAGGAAATATATATAATTTTTTAGATCATTTCGGCATTTCTGACAGATCTAAATGAAAGGAAATGAAGTGAGAATCATGCTGCAGTCGTACCCTGAGCCAGAGTCCTCTGCACGTTGCTGCCTTCGCCGATGTTGTGCACCAGGATCTTCATGAGCAAACTCAGGTCCTCCTCCCCCAAACTCATCTGTCGAGAAAAAACACGGGCGTGATGAAAAACAGCACAAAAGACCGGATCTCTACCTTTGACGTCACAAATATGAGACAATTGAAACGGATTGTGTTTGTGAGGCTTAGAAAAGGAGCAGCAAAGACAAACTCGTGAACAGGATTAATGAAAGAAGAGTGATTTAAGCTAATTACAACTCTTATTTTTGATGAGGAAACAACTTTGAAAGAACTTTGAGTGAGGTGTTCTTGCATTTATTCCATTTTTTTATTTATTGCACTGTAAAAGTTTGGTAAAATTCCAATTATTTCTTATACGAAAATCTGCAGAAAAAATGTGAACAATCTTATCTTTCTGTAACAAATGTACTCAAAATAACACGATAACATTGTGAAATTGCTGATCCTTACGTTGAGCGAGTGCAGGATTCCTTGGACCTGGATTCCGGGGATCTTGTTGAACCAGGAGGAGCAGAGGTTCCTTGTGACCAGAAGCTCGAAGCTGATTGGCTGAAGCATCTGCAGATCAGGCACCGTTTGTTTTTGCGTCAATCTGCAAAGAAATGAATGTCATGTTGTTTGTTACGGTCAGAGAGTTAAGGGAAAGTAACATAAATGGGCGTAATAATAGTTTAATAGATGCCTCGGTTCTCCTCGGGTACAAAGTGAACATGAATCGTGATCAAATCGAAATCGTGATCTGGCCCCAAGAAAATTGTGATAATATTTTTTGCCATATCGCCCAATCCTAGGGGTGTTGAAAAAAAGGATGATGAAAAGGTGAGACGCTGCAGGTGAATAAGAAAAAAATCTTAAATTTAAAGATATTGATTTGAAACTTCTCCTGTAGTTTACTCGCATAAATGTAAGAAAAAAATATATTACAAGTTTTTCATCATGTCATGTTTTCATGTAGAAATAAGGCATTTTATGTGAAAAAACTGCCAAAAATCCACATATTTGGGACATTTAAAGGTCCCATATTCTGCTATTTTCCCCTTTACAGTCTATTCTAAGGGCTTTGTTGATAAATGTTTGCGTTGTGTAATATCCATAACATAACAGTTTCCAAAAAACACCCATTTCTTGGACTGGCAAGAAGCAAAAGCAAACGGCTCACTCTGAGATCTGACCCCCCCGAACAGAAAGCAGGCTGCCTCCCCCTCCCAACCCGCGCACCTCCCCCGCCCAACCCGGGACGAAGCCTAGAGCGGAGATGGTGCATGCGCCGTGTGCTCCGGTAAACAGCGATACACAAACACTGAATAAACCTTTTATCCGTCCTGACGGTGCGTCGTGCTGAGTCCTACGTCCTGGATCTGACCTGGAGTTTGACGTGCTCCAGGGCCTCAACGACGGACGTTGCCGTTTAAATAACAAGCTAACTCTTCGATCTGTCGTATCCATCGTGTAATTACTGTGTAGCATTAGCATTAGCTGTTTTTATTCTTGCGGCTGCGTGCTTCCTGGAGGCGTGGCTTAAACACCGCGTCATCCTGGTGAAGCGCGTCATCTTAGTGAGGAGCCCCCGTCTGCTGCTCAGCCGAGGGGGGCGGAAAAGACAGTTCTCTAGTGAAAACATGAGGGAATCAATCAAAAAACCACTTTGGGCACAACATACGAGGCCCAAATAGCACTGTAGGAAGGTTAAAACCTCTGAAAAGTTATGGGACCTTTAAAACTGAAAAATGGACAGAACCAGGTTTAAATTTCTTGGTTCATTTTATGCACATATTAGTTCCAAAAAAATGTACTGAGGGGATTTTGGAGATCTTATTTAGTTTTTAAGTAAACTAGATCCTTGATTTTCAACCAGTGTGCCGGGGAACACTAGTGCGCCTTCAGGTGTGTCCAGGTGAGCCTTGAAAAAATTTCCAATGTTGATTTACAAAAGAATTTAATTGGAAAAGTTACCCTTTTTAAGTGTCCAGAACATACTTCTGCACCAAAAAAGAAAGCAAACCAATCACCATCAGCAGCACGGACATTATTTCGCACATTATGTATCCTTTTTTAAATTAAAAGGTCTGATTTGGTTGTTTTAGTGGGTTGTGTGCCGTGGTGTCTTTTCAACCAAAATAAGTGTGCCACGACTCAAAAAATGTTGAAAACTAGATTATATTAGATTAGACTAGACTAGATTAAATTTCGCCTCCTTTTTTTGACTTAAAACTTCATCAAATCCATTTTAGAATTAGATATCAAAAAATCCTTCTGTCCGTTTGGTCTAAATCTTGTTTCGTTCAAAGATTGTAAAGTCTGATGTGTGTAGGATCTACTTTAAGGCTGATCTTTAGGTCTCCAGGGATAAAAATACATTTTAAGAAAACGGCCTTTGAAGTTACAATGTCCCAGAGAAATCTATGGATGAAGTGGATTCAATGGAAGAATAAAACATCTTTAGGAGCAGATTGGACAAGTGTGTTGTTTCCACATGAAAGCCTGTGTGTTGAGAGAGCAAACTGACCAAAAAACAAAAAATACTGACGCTACAAACGGGAGAGAAGCGCTACTTTCAATAACATTGTGTTTGTGCCGTGTTGTTGTTGTTGTTGTTGTTGTTGTTTGCGGCGGAGAAAAGCTAATGCTCCAACTACAGCCACAACTTGTCGGAGTTAAAGGGCCAGAACCCCATTCTTCGTTAATAGGCAAATAAATTCATCAGAAAATATGGATCATTCTTGACTTTTACATAAGTTTAATAACTGCAGGGGGACAGTGATTGAATCTTAAAAAAATTAAAATAGATATGCCACATAGACTAATAAATATAAAGATGCAATAAAAAAAAAAATCACTGGAATTTAATAGAGAATCGAATCCGGACCCCAAAAATCAGAATCGAATCGCCCTGGACTGAAAGATTCACACCCCTAGTCCTACTTCCTATTCACCTTATTCCTGAAGTTGCCGTACGCGCCGCCGTCTTGTTTCCGTTGTAGTTCACACGGAGCAGACGAGCTCAACAGAAAATAAGTTCTACATGGACTAAAAAGACGTTTTCAGACTGACCAGGAAATCGTTGCGTTGTGACTTGTTGTTGCTCGTGTTCATTAAACATTTTACACAAATCAATCTACTTTATGTAACATTTTAGCGGTGAGACTTTTCCCTCGTTCGTCATTAGCTTTAACGGAGTTCTCGTCAAACGGAAGTGCGTTTACAACAAAAGTGCGTATCTGTGGCAAAAAACTGCAAAAGTGGGCGGGGCAGAATAAGGTGACTAGTTTAATCGCGTGTGTTTGAGGTTGGAGTGCGTTTCTGTGTCACCTGGAGAGCTTGAGTTGGCTGAGCTTGACCTCCATCTTCTCCACCACGGCCGGCAGCTCCACGCCCTCCACCTGCTGCAGGGAGAAGCTGTTGCCGACGGTGATGAGGCCCAGGTCCATCACCAGTGCATCGTGGGAGTTGGAGTCCTGGGGGATGATGATGAGCGGCGCCTTCAGCCTGATGTCCATGGAGAGGCGGAAGCTCTTCTGGGCGAAGTCGCGGACGCTGGAGGCGGCCTTCTCCGCCGCCTGCACCGTGGCCTGGCTCAGCGCCTCTTTGGCCGTCTGGAAGTTATCGACAAACATCTGCAGACGGAAAAGATTTATGAGTGAGAAGCAAAACGAAACTGTCCACCATTTACAAAGACAACGGTGGACTCTTTCAGTGTTATTGGCCTCATCTGTGATTCATAAAGCCTTCTTATGTTGTTCAAGTGAAGCTTAAAGGTGCACTATGTGTATGTATTTTATGGTTAAAAAAAACTCAAGACAATCAAGATTTGAGCTAGATTTTCCATTAATTATTTTTGTCATAATAAAACTTGCTTTCAACATTAATTTACTGAGCAGTCAACAAGTCAAACAGTTATTTATATTGTAAATTAGAGTTAAAAATGCATTTATAAGCAAATTAAGGTGAAATATGATGACTGAAGTTTGTGTGTTAAATTTATTTTATGTTAAATGTTAAAAGTCATTCTATGTTTTCTACGAGGTGTATTGCTGTCAATTTAGTACAAACACATTTAGATGTTCCAAACAAAAAACATTCATAAATGAATCCAGTTTACGTTAAAAAGTTAACATTGAAAGGTGCAAAATCTTTTGGGTTTTTTTACTTTACGTAATAGATAATTGTATTTAAATTGCCTTAACTATTGTTCCTATTGTACATTGAGACTTTTTAAAAACATTCTTAAGCAGATTAAGGTTGAAATTTAGCGACTGAAGGCTGTATAATTGGCAAAAATCAGAAATGGTTTATTCTTTTTTTGACATTTTGATTTAATAATGCCACTGTCTCCCTTATTAAAAAGTCTTTTTGAATGTGTTTTAGAGTCTGTATAGTCCATATAATGATTACTACAATATTATTTTTTATACTAATAGTATAAAAGTATACTAGTAGTATACTTTCTATACTCTATTACAAGTAGTAAATGAGAGTTGAAAATGCATTAAGGTGAAATATGATGACTGAAGCTTGTGTGTTACATTTACATGTTAAATCTAAACATTAAAGTCATTCTATGTTTTCTACGAGACGTATTTAGTACAAACACATTTAGATGTTTCAAGCTGAACAAAAAACATTCATAATTTAATCCAGTTTACTTTAAAAACTTAACACTGAAAGGTGCAAAATCTTTTGTTTGTTTTTACTTTCCGCAATAAATAATTTGACTTGTCAAATTATTGTTTCTATTTTGTTTCTATTTCCATTACATTGAGACTTTTTAAAAACACTCTTAAGCAGATTAAAGTGCGTATGACAGGTTTTCATGATTTTCTGTTTCTGTTTTTTGTTGTTGTTTTACATCAATCAAGCAGCAATTTGTGGAGAAACGTTGAGAAATCTGTTGAAAGTTACAGGAAGTAAACAAACTGGTGACATCACACTAGAGAGACGGGTTATGCATAATTCACACAAAATAATAAACTTTTTTTGACCATTAATTCAACAAAATAAAGGAGTTCACGTTTATTGTTATTTGTAAAATAAAGAAATCTGTGACATCAGATGAGTTTTGGCCACAGTTTACAGGACGGTCGCTTGGTAATTTCCTAGTGTAATGTCATCATTTACAACCAGGAAGTAAAATTAAGAACCTAAAAAATATATCTATCTTAACTACATTTTTGTCAATGGAGTAGTCCAACCTGTCATACGCACTTTAAAGCTCTAAAGTGTAGTGTATAATTGGCAGAAATCCGAAATGGTTTATTCTTTTTTTGACATTTTGATCTAATAATTACACTGTCTCCGTTATAAAAAGTCTTTCCGTATGTGTTTTAAAGTCTGTATAGTCCATATAATGATTACTAGTCACAATTAGTCGATTAATCACTGCAGCACTAATGTACAAATCTTGGTGTAGCCAATTCTTTTCGCATCATTTCAACACAATATTATATTTCTAAACATCGATGAGTTATTATTATCTTTCTAAGTGTGGATGAACTAGAACAGGTAAGAATGAGGCTCATGAAACACAGATGAAGGTTCACGACCGCAGTAACAGGTGCACACAGGCAGAGGGCGCTGTGATGATGGATGTAAACACTGAGGAGGTGAAGAGCACAGCACTGATGGACAGGAGTGGTCTTATCATTATCATCATTATTATCATTATTATTCAGTAACAGTGTCATTCTTCGTTCCGTTGCTGCGCAGGCGACAGGCGGATGTCACGGTTCAAAAGCCAACTCCAAAATGCACCTTGCACGCATTCAGTTCATCTAAAGCAGGAACTAGCAAGTGTTTTCGTCTGACTCAGAGTGTCATCGGGCTGGTCTGGTGGTTTGAAACAGGCATTGGGTGCGGTAAAGCCTAGCGCGATGCAGTAAAGTGTGGTAAAAGTGCAGTAAAGTGTGGTAAAAGTGCCGTGAAGTGCTGTGAGGGGCGGAGTCGGATGCGTGTTTGGAGCTGCATGCTGTACCTCGTCGGCAGAGCCACACTCAACGCTAAAAGAAGCCTGGAAGAACAGAAGAGAGCGAGCGGACACAGGATAAGAGCATGCAGGAACAAACAAACAAACAGACAAACAAACAAAAAGAAATATTTTTTTTTTGTTACAGCAGTGTACCGTGAAGTAACAACACACGTATATTGCATGAACTCTGTCACTTCTTCACGTCCAACGAGATCGATAGGTTTGTTCAGAGCTGTAGAATCAGTATTTTCAAACATTTATTTCTATGGAAAACAGGGAAATAAAGTGAAAGCCGAGTGCACTGATTGAGACACAAAAAGTAAACTTAAATAATAACATCTGACCTTTGATTTATTAAAGGTCTGGGAACTTGGGGAAATTTTCAAAACTAAAACATTGTCAAAATGCAAGTTACTAATGTAAGTACAGTTATATGAATTGTGGTGTATTTTTGCTTATTTTTGTGAAAAAATATATATAATTACCGTAAAATGCGGGTTATAAGCCGCTACTTATTTCTCATTATTTCAACCCTGCGGCTTATACAGCGATGCAGCTAATTTATGTATTTTTTCCGGGAACGGCCTCTAGGGTAGAGTTTAGATTTAGCTAAAAAATTCAAGCCTGACCTGCCCGAGCCCGCGCATGTACTGTCTGAACCGACCAGGGCACAATTCAACCCGAACCCGAGCCGAGCGGGTACTGACAGGGCTTCAAGTGTTTAGTGTTCTACCTGCACCAACGGGACGTCTCCTGTACCAGACGGGCCTGTTCCTCCTCTGACACTGGCCCACATGAGCTCTCTCCCTCGCGCCTTTCTTCAGCTTTTTGGGAGGGCATCCGTGGCTCTCTTTCTCCTCCGTTGTGCTCTCTCTTTCTCTCTTCGCTCCATGGAGCAGCCGTACACTTTCATTAAGGCGTCTTTTCTCACGTAACTTATTTTAACCACTTTATTCGAGGATGAGGAGGAAAACAACACAGCACTGGCTGCTCACCGCACTCTTTCGCCGTGGAGCGCATGTTACAAAACACGTGCGCGCCTCTGCCCCCTGGACACATGGACACCCGATGCTTATATATGTACAAAGTTGTTTTTTTCTTTGTAAATATGGCTGGTGCGGCTTATACTCAGGAGCGCTCAATAGTCCGCATTTTACGGTAATTTGATTGTAACAGAAAAAGTAAACCTAAATAATAATAAATTACCTTTGATTTATGATAGATTATCCTGGGAACTTGGGGGAATTTTCAAAAGGCTCATAAAAGGTAAGTTACTAATGTAAGTACGGTTATATGAATCGTGGTGTATTTTTGCTTATTTTTGTGAAAACATTTATAAATAATTAGTTTTAAGTTACTTATAATACAATTAAAGCTGGGGTACTCAACTTTTTTTTCTAATAAGTAAATTCTGTTTCTCTCCCTGAAATCTAAATAATATATGACCGTGGATTTATGATAGATTTCCAAGGGAACTTTGGGGAATTTTCAAAACTAAAAGGGAAGTTACTAATTTGACTGGGACACAAAAAGTAAACTTAAATAATAATATATGACCTTTGATTTATGATGCAATTTCCGGGGAACTTGGGGGAATTTTCAAAAGGCTCATAAAAGGTAAGTTACTAATTGATTTATGATAGATGTTCCTGGGAATTTTCAAAACTAAAACATTGTCAAAAGGTAGGTTACTAATATAAGTACGGTTATATGAATTGTGGTGTATTTTTTCATATTTTTGTGAAAAAAGGTATGTGTAATTAGTTTTTACTTACTTATAATACAATAAAAGATGGGGTACTCAACTTTATAAATTGTTTCTCTCCCTGAAACCTAAATAATATATGACCTTTGATTTATGATAGATTTCCCAGGGAACTTTGGGCCTCTAACTAAATTATAACCTATAATTTTAGCTTAGAGAAACGTAAAACACACATAAAACACTTAGTTATGACAAACGACACACATTTGAGAAAACAAAAGAAGCAAACCATATCGAACAGAAACCACAGGAGTTAAACGTTAGACCTTCACAGAGCGTCGTGTGTGAGTTTGTGTGAGTCTGACCAGCATGGACATGAGGAACTTGTGCACGTAGATGATCTGGATGCAGCCCAGACGCAGCGTCACTTTCCCGTCCACCTTCGACATGTCGCTGTAGCCGTCCGCCTTCGTCGCATCGGGGAACAGAGAGAGCTGGAAACTAAACACCTCCTCTCCCATAATCGACACGGCCTGAAACACACGCGTGAGAGGTCAAAAAGAGAGGAAAAACAAGCCATTTTACCAACCCTGCTCCTCTTCTACACAAAGATGTCCCTCTGGAGTGCTCACCTTCCTGTGGATGGTGTCGGGGCTCACGTCTGTGACCACGATGTCTCTGAGCCGAGCAAAGACTTCAGTCTCTTTTGCCTGCACCAGCACCGACGCGTCGATACCTGGAACAAACAAACAGAAGGATTCGATCATAACATCAACTTGTTCAAGGACCCCGGGAGGAAACTAGCTTCTTTAATGATACTGTGGTACAAAACCTGTTTATTCAGCCAATACCAATTATACAGCACTCTTCTACCAACGTGAACACCAGCTTAAAAGTCCAACATTGTGCTCTGTATTTGTTTTATTTAAGGCCTTTTCATGTTATTGTCCTTGTTTGGGCTAATCATTATTTAGAATTACCTTATCCATGGTACAGTCTATTACTATGAGACCTGGTTTAATCTCAATTTAGAACTGGTTAAGGACGTTAAGGAGCTCTGTGAACACTGCTTGACCCAGTGTGGACACAGTTGTTGCAGTTTGGAGCAAATTAAACAGCTGCTCTGAGAGCTTAAACATAAGGTGTTGGAGTTGCTCCTTCTGCTCTTCAGGGCGAGTGTGGTGTGAAAGTGGCCGACCTCAGGACGCCCTACTTTCACATCGCAGTCTGTGGTGAGCACAAAAGTGCTTGGAATTTTATCAAAGAAATATTTGGATCATGTAAATTTGTATGAATGGAGCTGCGGATCAACTTCAGTGAGTCACTTCAGCCTCTCTGTTTAGCTCAGACAGATTTTGCGTGTCCTCCTCACGGTTCTACAGCGTTCTCTGGTGGTCCTTCACCTGGAGTAAATGCACCAAGAAACAGCGTGTGTGAATAAGCTCTCTGGTCAGCGGATGCCTCTCACAGTGGATCATGCTGTGGCATTTGGACAGAATGAAGAGCGGTGCATGTGAACAGGACCGACCCAGAAGTTAAGGACAAATGACTAAATCTAAGGAGCATGTGTGAAAACACCCATGGTTTCATATCAGATCTGGTTTAGTCTTGTTTTAGGACCTATTTTAGTCTCATTCAGCAGACCAGAGCTGAGCGTATTACAGACTTTAAGAAGCCTTTTACCTTGGACTCTGATGTCTGCGATGCTCCTGTGGTCGTCACACACCTCCACGTGGAAACAGCCCAACATCGCAAACAGCTTAAAACTGAAGACATCTGCGTCTTTGGCTCCTCTGGACACTGTGTCAAATCAAAGACAATGTTTTTATGCCGGTCCACAGCTTCACAGTGTAACTACCTCCAGGTCTCGCTCACCCGTCTTCCCCGGCGTGGTCTTGTCCACCTGCTTCTTGGCGTCTCGTTCCTGTGACTCTCGGAGCTTCGGGGGCGTGGCGCTGTGCATGAAGTTTACGGTGGACAGAAGAGCTTTGGTGTGGAGCAGGAAGTCCAGGGCCGAGAACTCCACCTGACACAAGGAGACGACAAACCACAACAATGACGTGATAACACACAGGGCTGTAGTCGACTGAAGACCTTCCCCATCGACCCAGTAATCGACTAAAAAACTATGAAGTATCTCTCTGGATCTGACCCAAACTGCAATCAAGAAAACACAACTGCACTGGAGATCATGCAAAAAAATAACAATTTAAACAGAAAAGTACGAGGAAACCGTGTATTTATATGTTAGAGATAAATAAATTAGATTAAACTCATGATTCACTCCAAAATATTTAGCTAACTCACTCCATATCTTACTGTTTTTGTCATATAAATCCTTTTAATTGAAATCAAATAATGAGTCGACTAAAACACCGTTGACCGATTAATCGACTAAACAATTAAAATACTACAAAACATCACGGTAATCAATCCTGAAACTCACCTTTAGAGTCTGTTCTGTGTTTGCAAACTGCGTCTGAAAGCTGGGGCCACAGGGATCGGCCTGGAAAGTAAAGAAAGCAAACGTTTAAATGTGTTTTTCAGTCTTTCTTGAGTTACAGCTTTTTTAGTTGAAAATATTCCCACGACACTCCAGGTTCTATAATCAAATCACACCATTTAGTATTTGATGTAGCAAATATTGTCCATGCCACTGCGTTTGCCTCTTTTTGGCTGTAGTGATTGTTTTTCTTTCTTTTTAGTGAAGAAGTTGCTCAGATCACTCCAAAATGGTAGATTAATCAATTAAGGCGAGATACAACAGGCAAAACCTTTTTTTTTTGCTCTCTAAACATAAATTATTTCATGTGGAAACAACAAAATTCTGCTCCTAAAGATGTTTTATTATTTCATTTAATCGACTTTTTCTTTGGGACATTGTAACTTCAAAGAACATTTTCCTAAAATGCATTTTCTCCCAAAGAAGCATAAAGTAAATAAAATCAGCCTTAAAGTAGCTTCAACACTAGAGCTGCAACAAGTTAATCGATTAATCCCAACTAATCGATAATAGAGCTGGTTGTCAACTAATTAAATATCGAACAATCGTTAAGCCCTGCAAGGAGTGTACCCCGCTTCAGGCTCAAAGTAACAGGGACAGGCTCCAGTCACCCGCGACCCCTTACAGGAACAAGCGGTAAAAAATGAATGAATAATCGTCAACTTCTCTATACACGCCAAACGCCAAAACATTCTATGAGGTTCTAAGAGATTTTATTACTCAGGCGGAGCAGGAATCACACAAAAATGACACAGGAATCATGAATATTGTGTGTTTTTAATTAAAATACTTGTTCATCTTAAATATTCCCCACCAGAACTTCATCAAATGCCTTCACTTCAGCTTTATTTGAGTAAAATTTTGTTAAAATCTCATATTCACTGGTCTTTTTCGTTCTAAACAACCAATAGATTAATCGTATGAATAATAATCGTTAGTTGAAGCCCTATTCTACACACACCAGACTGTACAATCTGGGACTGAGCAAGATTTTAACGAAACGCAGAGAAGGATTTGTTAATATCTAATTCTAAGCCTGTTTTATTAAAGTTTTTAAGTCTAAAAAATTAAGCAAATGTTCAGTTAGATCTAGTTTACACCAAACTAAAAAAGAAATCCAAAATGCCTCTGTACATTGTTAAACTAACTTGTTACAAAATTAACCAAGGAAATTAAACCTGGTTCTGTCCATTTTTCAGATTGAAATGTCCCAAATATGTGCAATTTTTGCCATTTTTACACATAAAATGCCTTATTTCTGCACGAAACCATTATATAATGAAAAAATTGCAATACATTCTTGTTTTCTCAAATACATATTTTTACATTTATGTGAGTAAACAACAGGAGATGTTTCAAATCTTTAAATTTAAGATTTGTTCCAATTCAGTGTCTCACTCTAAACATATAAATCTGAAATTTTTTCAAGGCACACCAAGCACTAACTTTTTGGGAGAAGTAACAGGTAACAACGATTTCTTATTTTTTGCTGGAACTTGCCAAACGTTGACCAAAAACGCACAAAATAAAAAACAAACAAACACTGAGCTGTGCAGCGCTCACCCTGATGTACTCCACTTTGAGCAGGTTACAGCCGTGTTGTTCTGATGATCTCATGAGATGGAGAGGTTTTCTGCCCGCTGCTCCAGAAGAAAGGAACACAACAATTAAACACAAGTCAGACACGATTCCCAATTCACGCAGTTATTATCCGTGAATCCGTTTGCGTTACCCGGCACGTCGCAGTAGTCCAGCATGACTCGGTTTAAGTAGGCGGTGGCGCTGAGGTCGTAGCTGCGTTTGCGCCCCTCGGCTCCGAGCTGGCACACGCTCAGTAACAGGACGGTCTTCTCCTGCTCCGCCTGCTGCGTCAGCTCCAGTAACACCTGAGGCACGCAAGAGTTAGGACTGTGCGACATGGAATACAAAAAGACAGCGTTCTTTGGGCACTGAGAGATGAGGAAAAATACAAATAATCAAAAAATGAAACAGACGGTGGGATTTGAGTTTAAACTTGAGGGTTTTAAGCAGCGACTTGATGATTTTCTGTAACAAGTCGGAGTTAAATTGAAGGCATTTTTGTCAGAAAATAAAAAATTCTAAATTCAAGAATGGAGGCAAAGTGAAGTTGACTGTAAATTTTTCAATGATTAGCTCACATTAGATCTAAATTCTACTGGTTTTAAGAAAAAAAGAAACATATTTGAATTAGAAAGTTCAGTTAGTTTGCTTTTCTATAACAAACGATGGGCAAAATAAAATTTTCTAGCCTTAAAATTGAATTTTAGCTTCAAAATAATCTAATTTATGGAATAGTATCTAATATATCTCTAGATAAAATGAAAAATGATTGTGAGCTCGACATTTGAGTATTTTTTCAGTAAAACCCACACAGCAAAACCTATATATCTGGCCTAGCTTAAAATGATTTGAATTTACCATTTTTATCTGATTTGACTCAGTGAGATGTAATTCCTTAAGTGATGCAGAATATTTCAATAGTTTCAAGGTATTTCTCACTGAATATGTGATAATTTTGCTGAAAACAAGAAATTAAACCTGCCAATGGGGTATGTAAAATAATCTTAACCCATTGGTAGATCATTTGTCTCGAAATAAGACAGTAATGTATTGAAACAAGTCAGAAACGTTTGAAATTAAGATTAATATACGGAAAACAAGACGATTTAACTCATCAAGGAATTCATTTTTTGCAGTGTGTTAAACTGGATTGGATCATAATTTCCTAAAACACAATGTAAAATACAATAATAAATGTGTTTAAAGCAGCTCTGATGTCTCTCACATGTGTCTGAGGCTTTTACTGACACTAAATCATCTCAATTTTTCATATTTTGTGAAATTCTGAGGTTAATCCCAGTTTCTCCAGTGAAATCACATTATGTTGCACTTCACTTTTGCCTCCATTCTGAATTTAGAATGTTTTTTTAAAGGGTCTACACAACAAACCTCTTTGACTTCGAACTTGAACTGCACTTCGGTGAGTTCCTCCAGGACGTGCTGATGCTCCTCGTCCAGAGACTTCTCACTGACGTCCTCCTCCGAGTCTGACAAAACAGAGCGAGTCAATGAGACTTAAGTGCTAGACATCGTAATAATTCTGATTTAAAATGCTAGAAACAATAACATCATGTCAAATCATTAGAATTACTGTAGTGCTGCTTGGTATGCTCCCTGAAGAAAGCGCACCAGAGCAGAAAAAAGTGCAGTTCTTTGCCTGTTTTTCCATTTTACTAGCAACACCTGCCACTCATAGAACTATAGTTAAATGGTAACTGACATGTACGGTGATAGATGCAGCTTCTGGTTTTGGTTTGGCGTCTACAAGAGCTCAAAAAACTAAAACCACACGCCCGAAGCCAAACCGCTTTGGCTTTGGCTCGCTTTGGTTCCAAAATTATTTTACATTCAACCCTAAATATTTTTGTTTAATTCACCCGTTCTGCTGAATTGACTTTACATCAGAATAAATACAGTTCCTTTAAATGATGTACACATATAAGCCGCACCTGTTTCTATGGTTGGGAGAATCGTTCTCTGAAGATTCAGTGCTCTGGGTCTGGACTCGGCCAAAGACAGGACCTGGACAACAACAAATGTAGTTATTACACACCATTATTAAGTATTTAATTTAAAGTGCGTAGGACAGGTTTTAACGATTTTCTCATTTTGATTTTATTTTATACAAGAACTGTTTATTTGCACTACCACATTTGCACATTGCACTGTCTGCCAACTGTACATTCTGTATATAGTCTTAGTCTATCTTAGTCTATTTTATTCTTAATCTTATTCATGCCTCTTTTATATTTTTTATTATATTTTATTCATTGTTTTATGTTGCACCTAACGCCAAAGCAAGTTCCTATGTTTGTGAATTTTGATCACTGACAATGACAATGAACCGTTTCTGATTCTGTTTCTGGTTCTGATTTGGTGTTTTAATACGTACTGTACATAAAAATTATTGTTTTACACCAATTAAGTCAGAGAAAATCTGTTTAAAACTACATGAAGTAATAAACTGATGACATCACACCGGCGAGACTCTTTCCATCCAAAGGTTTTGCACAATTTACACAAAATAAACAACTTAAATTACCCTTAAAACATTAATTCAACAAAATAAAGGCGGTTAAATATATTTTGATTTGTCGGACAAAAAAATCTGACATTCTCTGAGTTTTAGCCCAGTGTTCAAAGTAATTTCCTAGTGTGATGTCATCATTTACAACCAGGAAGTGATATTACAAAAGTAAAAAAATAGCTAAAAATGATTGAATTTATAATTATTTTTAGCAAAACTTTAAATCTATTTATCTTAGCTGTATTTTAGTTGCATGAGTGGTCCAACCTGTCAGAGAGACTTTAATTTAAAGTGCGTATGCCAGGTTTTAACGATTTTCTAATTTTGATTTTATTCGGTGTATTAATGCATATTGTACATAAAAATCTTTTTTTTACACCAATCAAGTCATGGTTTGTGGAAAAATCTGTATAAAAATACAGGAAGTAAAAACTACATCACACTGGGGAGACTCATTCTATCCAAAGTTATGCCCAAAATGAACAACTTATTTTACCCTTAAAACATTAATTTCACAAAATAAAGGTGTTCACATTTATTTTGATTTGTGGGACAAAAAAATCTCTGACATTAGCCGAGTTTTAATCAAATTTCCTAGTGTGATGTCATCATTTACAACCAGGAAGTGATATTACAAAACCATAAAAATTGCTAAAAATGATAAAATGTATAATTATTTTTAGCAAAACTTAAAATACATTTATCTTAACTGTATTTTAGTTAGTCTAACCCAGGGGCGTCCAAACTTTTTCCATCGAGGGCCACATATTGAAATATAGACCAAGTGGAGGGCCACAAATCAATCGTGAAACGTTAAAAAAGCAGCATTTATCTGATGTTTTAAGCTCCACCACATCTACATTCAGTCTCAGTGCCTTAATATCAGGTCTGTGCTGCACCAAAATGTTAGTTATTTAGGTTGGAATTGTAGAAAATGTGAAATGTGCTGTAAATAGTACTTATCAGGACAATGTGGGCCAGTTCACCAGGAAGACTAAGGGCCAAGAAAAATTGGTCTGAGCGCCGCATTTGGCCCCCGGGCCTGAGTTTGGACACGCCTGGTCTAACCTGTCGTAGGCACTTTAATAGAACTGCGTACCTTCTCGGTGGGCGTGGACGGAGCAGAGCCCATGTTCGGCAGGGGAATGCTGTCGACGAGCTCAAACAGATTCTGGATTTTTTGGTCCGAAACCTTCACGTGGAGCAAGGGAAGTTCTCCAGAAACCTTGAACCTGAAATGAACGGAGACGCGTTCAAATACAGGTCATAAGTATAAAACAGGAGGTGAAAATCCGGAGTGTTTCGTGAGTACTTGGGCATGCGGGCGTCGTTGTCCACCATACTCTTGGCCAACTGCAAACTGAAGTCCATGGGCTGAAGAATGTGCTGCACCGAGGAGCTTTCCTGACGCGCCGCTCTCCACTCTTCTCCTGCTCCACACGAAAAAAAAATACATATATTCACCTTATTCTGCCCCGCCCACTTTTGCCTCTTTTTGCCACAGATACGCACTTTTGTTGTAAACGCACTTCCGTTTGACGAGAACTCCGTTAAAGTTAATGACGAACGAGGGAAAAGTCTTAAAAAGTTACATAATGTAGATTGATTTGGGTAAAATCATTAATGAACACGAGCAACAACAAGTCAACAACGCAACGATTTCCTGAAAACGTCTTTTTAGTCCATGTAGAACTTATTTTCTGTTGAGCTTGTCTGCTCCGTGTAAACTACAACGGAAACAAGACGGCGGCGCGTACAGCAACTTCAGGAATAAGATGAATAGAAGATGTTTAGTCCAAGCTTTCGTCTGTCTAGCATTTTTGATGAGCAAAATTAAAGTTGCTGTACCTGATTTTTACTGTTTTGAAATGTGGAAAACAGAATTAGTTCATGAACCCGATTTTTTTGCGTGTAGTAAAGTAAAATCTGTTTTGTCCCATGACAGATAAATTGTAAAAGCATCTATTCAAGTGAAAATGTTTGTTAGCTTTACCTCGCTCTGGGCTCTGAAACTCAGAAAAGTGTAAAAGTATGAACTAATCACGGTGAATATTTATGATGCTGGGACTGCGTTTAAGCCCTGCATTTTCAAAGTGACATTTACCCGTAACAAGCAACGGGTTTTAATTAATGAATTTATGTTTTTATTTTTTGAAAACTGGCTTCATTTTAGAACACTACAAGTGTCACACAGAAACTGAATTTATAGTTTAGTTATATTTATTCTTTTTATTCTTAGTCTTAGTATTAAAAGAAGTGTATTATTAATTGAATTGGTAGATTGGACTGCACTGAAAATAGTTACTTGACTAAAACAACAACTTATCAAAATAAAAACATGTTCTCATAGCACACAGCAGAAAAATGCACATCCAACCTGGCTTAAAATGACTTGAATTTATATTTTTTTATATGGATTTGAGTAGTTTTGACTCAATGAGATTTAAATGCTGATGTGAGGCCGAATAATTCACTGGTTTGAAGATTTTTCTGACAGATTTTATGATAATTTAGCTTAAATAAAGAAGTGGCGTAAGTTAAATTATCTTGACACATTGACAGATAATTTGGCTTGAAGTAAGAAAGTAATGTATTAAAACAGTAAATAATCTAGTTCCATCAAATTAAAAGTCTTAACTAATCATAACGAGTCAAAACGCCTGAAATTAAGATTAATATCCTGAAATCAAGACATTCTAAATCATCTAGACATTCCTTTTTCTCGGGGTAAGGACAGACCTGACTTGCTGTAGAGCACTTGCACTTTCCGCAGCTGGACACTGAACCTCTCGTAGGCTCGGTCCATGATCTCCTCCAGAGACGACGAGGGGGAGGGGCTCTGGACGCTCTGCTCCACACTATTCAACTGCACAGACACAAAAACAAACGAAAACAAATGTGAATGGAACATTTAATTGGATTGTTTTGTTCAACATTATTAAATAACTGGACCTGATGCATTAAAGGACACATATTGTCCGTCAGTGACTTTTTTGAGCTTTAAACCCTGTTCTAACAATGTTCTGTCGTCAAAAACACACCTGGAGTAGCATTCAGCTGCATTTACGTTGTTTTGAGGAATGTTTAATAGAAAATCCTCTCCACTCCAAGCGTCAAACACACTTCCTGCTGAACTTCTGGAATTTCCAGATGTATTTTCTTCATACGTCATTTATTGTAAGCATGTTTTAGACCACAGAGGGAAAACGCTCTTCTTCAGGAGCAAAGGTCATCCATGTCTGGCTTCACATATGGTGTGACCTTATATGGTGTCGTCTTCAGACATCCCAATATTTTCTTAAAGTTCCCCACACCCATCCACGTCCAACTATTGCAAGCAAGGGCCTCCTGATTTATGTGTTGATTTATGTGTCTTTGTACTGTTATGTTCTTAGAAACCTAAGTTCTGTACTTAGTACTCTTCTCTAGTTACATGAAGGTATATCTGGCCTGTTCCTTTGTTCAACCTTTGTGAGGAGCGAAAAGAAGGGCCGTGAGTCACCTTGATCGATCAGTAAAGGCCTTTTATAACTTCTACCTGAGTGCTGGTCCTTTGTACAGCACGTCACCTAATTACATTTATCAGAGAATCTTCCGCTGCTGTAGCAAATCCGCACAATGACGTCTTTTCAGCACCAACTTCACTAGATTGTATACAGCGCTGGCGCCATCTGCTGGCTGGATGCCCTCAATAAGTGTCATTTCATAGTGACTGATGACATATGTCATAGAATGAATAAGAAACTTTTTTTTTTTTAAACATGAGATGGCAAATTTAAGGCACTCAAGAGCGTGTTTAAAGGCAGCAATATAAAAAATGCTGATTATTTTTCCTTTAAGTATTCGATCCTGAAAAGTGCACTATGTAACTTTGTTTGTTGCCACCAAACAAAGTAAGTAGTTCCAAGTTCTAAGTACAACATTAAAAGATATTTATTATGCATTAGTTGTACTGTTATTGGCTTTAAATATGCTCTTTACTTTGACATCTCATGTTTTAGAACTAAAAATAAAATGTTTCTACAAAAAATATAACTTTGTCAGAGCTTTGGGAGACGCCAGAGTAACTTAGCTTTGGCTCCATCTAACTGGCTGCAGAGGGAATTACACACATTTTAAAAACACATTGCTAGTTATGCTAGCCGTGTTATCGAGCAGTCACGCAGTTGTAATGATCGTGATTAGAGGCAGAAATGCTCAGAGCGAGACAGGCGATGATTTAAGGACTTAAAACAGCAGAAGATTGTCAATAAAGTTGATAAAGTTGATAATAAAGATGTATGAAATCTGAAAAATCATCACGGATCGAGGGAGTTCAGCAGGGAGTGTTTTTGACGTTCGGAGGGAGAGGATTTTCAAACCAAAATTCCTCAAAACAGTGTGAATGAAGCTTTTAATTGGCTTGTTTTGAATCACTGGACCTGGTGCATTAAAGGACACATATTCTGCTACAGTGACTTTTTGAGCTTTAAACCCTGTTCTAACAATGTTCTGACATCAAAAACATTCAGTTGCATTCACGCTGTTTTGAGCAATGTTTAGCAATGTTTAGAAAATCTTCTCACGCTGAGCATCAAACACACTTCCCGCTGAACTTCTGGAATTTTCGGACGTATTTTCAGACTTTATACGTCACTTATCCCAGAATCTTCCGGTGTTTTAAGTCCTTAAATCATCGCTAATCGTCACTGATCGAGGGAGTTCAGCAGGGAGTGTTTTTGACGTTCGGAGGGAGAGAATTTCTTCCTCCTCTTTCTTCCTCAAAACAGCGTGAATGAAGCTAAGTGGACTTCAGGTATATTTTTAATGACAGAACATGATTAAAAGCTCAAAAACGTCACTGTAGTCGAATAACTGTCCTTTAAACAGGATAAACAATCAGTTTATTGTTTATCTTATTTTTTTATTATGGGGCATAAAAGTAGATTATGGGTCTCCCGGATTAATAGGAAACACTGGAGAGCAATCTAAACAAGGAAAACAATTTTGTCTAATGACAGCGGATCATTGCAGGCAGCGCAATAACATCTTTATGACGACAAGCAGGAAGGTTGAAATCTCTAGTTCGAGGACACAGTGATGGAATACATTGAATAAAACTGTATTAGAATCTGTGTTGTCCTTGAAACAAACCTTTAAACTTCCAAAGTCCACGATGATGAGGTCCGAAGTGCTGCTGTAGAACCCTGATTTAGGCAGAACTAAATAAGACGGCTTTAGGTCGATCTTCAAGTCCAACACTTTCCTGGTTTCAATGATGTGAGAAAGACCTACAAAGAAAAACATAAAGAAATTACTATCATGAAGTTAAAATAATTAAACATTTGCATTTGCCCAGAAGCTAAACAGACCTGACGCCGTTTTGTCTTTGATTTCCTCAAGTTTGGACAAAGTGGCAGAAGTCAAAACCTCCAGATCGACTCCTTTTCCCGTCTTAAAGAAGTCCACGATGCTATTCACTGTCAACTATAGGAGACAAAAAACAATACAGCTTTAAAAACAGGACATATTAGGTGTAAGTGGCATCAAAAGGATTCCTTTATAAAAGTTGTTTACTTTTTGTTCAGAAAGAAAGATTATTTTTGTTGAATATTATATCATTCATTCATTTTCTACCGCTTGTTCCCGTTAGGGGTCGCGGGTGACTGGAGCCTATCCCAGTGACAGAGACACAGACAACCATTCACTCTCACATTCATTCACTACCGGCAATTTAGAGTTGTCAATTAACCTGAACACAGTCATGTGTTTGGACGGTGGGAGGAGCCGGAGAACCAGGAGAGAACCCACGGTAACACGGGGAGGACATGCAGACTCCACCCAGAGAGATCGTGTGATGTTGGTCTGGTCCGGGATTCGAACCCACGATCTCCTTGCTGGGAGGCAGAAGCTCTAGCCGCTCTGTCACCGTGCACCCCGAATATTATATAATTATCACAAAATTAAACTCTGTCTTTATTTTGCATAAGTTGCAATAATTTGAAATATTGTACAGTTCATTTGTTTTACTTCCGCTAGCAACGTGAGATTTAATGAGACTTTGTGAGATTATCAGGCGACAGGTACGCGACATACGCCCCACACGCCTCAGAGCAGGAGCTACGTCTAAAGCAGCTTTCAAATGTTAGCTAACGAGCTGCACAAGGTATTTGTTTTGTAAATGTCTTATAACCTTTGTTTCTTTCTGAATGTAAGTTGTGCTGATGATAATGTTTAATGTACACAGCCTGAAAATGCACAAGTTTACTCCATGTTTGCCTAAAGACCTCCGAAGTGACAGGCCGCCACGAGGTAGTATTTTCCACTTGTTAGTTAGCGTTAGCAAATCAAGATGGAGTGTTTAATTGTACTGTTTATTGTGTCCTGTAGTTTTCACGGCGTTTAAAGCATTTGTGAAGGCTAATAAATGCGCCCGACCTCGAGAAACCGTGTTGCAGTGTTGTCATTGAGGAGCTACATTAGGCTTTTATTTAATCATTCATTACACATAAACAACAAAATGGTTCTGACTTTAATCTAATTTATACATCTCTAACATATAAATACACCGTTTCCTGTAGGTCTTTAGTCGACCAAAGAAATTCTAAAGACCTTCCCTCTCGACAGATTAATCGACTAAAGGTGTGCGGCAAAGCTATGAAGTATCTCTCTGTATCTGACCCAAACTGCACCAAAAAAACACAACTGCACTGGAGTTTATGCAAAAAAATAACAATTTATACAGAAAAGTACCAGGAAACAGTGTATTTATATGTTAGATATATATAAATTAGATTAAACTCATGGGGTGCACGGTGGCAGAGCGGCTAGAGCTTCTGCCTCTCAATAAGGAGATCGTGGGTTCGAATCCCGCACCACCCCAACATCGTGGTTTCGAATTCTGAACCACCCTAACATCACACGATCTCTCTGGGTGGAGTCTGCATGTCCTCCCCGTGTTACCGTGGGTTCTCTCCGGGTTCTCCGGCTTCCTCCCACCGTCCAAAGACATGACTGTGTAGGTTAATTGAGAACTCTAAATTGCCCTTAGTGTGTGAATGTGAGAGTGAATGGTTGTCTGTCCTTGTCTCTGTCTCTCTGTGTTAGCCCTGCGACGAGTTGGCCACTGTCCAGGGTGTACCCCGCCTAAGGCCCAAAGTCACTGGGATAGGCTCCAGTCACCCGCGACCCCTAACGGGAATAAGCGGTAGAAAATGAATGAATGAGATTAAACTCATGATTCACTCCAAAATATTTAGCTACCTCACTCCATATCTTCACTTTTTCACAGTTTTTATTATATAATTCATTTTAATTGAAATAAAATAATTACTCACTCAATAAAAATGTTGGTCAACTAAAACATCGACAGATTAATCGACTAAAAGACTACAGACCTAGTTTCCTGGTACTTTTCTGTATAAATTGTATATTTATTTTGCGTAAACTGCAGTTGTGTTTTTTGGTGCAGTTTTGATACAGAGATACTTTTAGCCAGACACCTTTTTAGTCGATTAATCGGTCGATGAGGAAGGTCTTTAGTCGACCAAGAATTTCTTTACGCGACTAAAGCCCTAATTTAAGAGAAAAGCAACTGTTTCGGAGCGTTGCGTCTCTGATGATCAGGGTGCATCTTATTAGGGGACCCTTCAGATTGGGGCCCAAGGCAAATGTGGCCTGTTGCCTAATGCTAAGTCCGCCACTGTATTAGTCCATCAAAACAATTAAAAACTCATAAAACCTGTCACATGCTCTTTAAAGTGCCTCTGACAGGTTGGACTACTCATTTAACTAACATTAAGATAAATACGTTTCAAATTAATAAACGTTTCAAATTCTGCTAAAATCTTTTCAAATTTGACCCCAGTTTAGCTATTTTTTTTAGGTTTTTAATTTCACTTCCTGGCTGAAAAGGATAACATCACACTAGGAAATTACTAAGAAACCGTCCTGTACAGTGCACCAAACTCATCTAATGACACAGATATTTTCATTTGACAAAGAAAAACACATGTGAACGCCTTTATTTTGTTGAATCAAAGTTTAAAGCAGAGGGGGTAAACTAAGCCTCATGTGGCCCTTTTGGCATTTTTTATCCGGCCCTCGAAGCATTTAATTTAATTTTTTGCTGTTCTGTTGTAGTGTTTTGTGTATTTTAGACATTAAAGGGCCTATGACAGGTTGAAATACACATTTAACTAAAATGCAGTTAAGATAAATATATTCAAATTTCTACTAAAATCTTTACAAATTTAACCCCAGTTTAGCTGTTTTTTAGGTTTTAAATATTACTCCCAGTTTTAAAGTATGACATCACGCAAGGAAATTACCATAGCAACCACACTGTACAGTGGCCAAAACTCATCTAATATCAAAGATTTTGTTCATTTGACAAAGAAAAACACACGTGAACACCTTTATTTTGTTGAATCAAAGTTTAAAGGGTCAAAAAAGTTGTTTATTTTTCGTAAATTATGCACAACCTTTGACTCCCCAGTGTGATGTCATCAGTTTGTTTATACTTTTAATTTTCAACATATTTTTCAACTTTTCTCCACAAACAGAGACCTGACTGTTGTAAAACTATAATTTATATTTACAAGACGTATTAAGCCAACAATATAAAATCATAAACCCGTCAGGCGCTCTTTAAAGTCCTAATCTTACCGCGTCGTATATGATTTCCACGGGCTGGGAGTGGACCCGGAGCAGCTGGTCGGCCGTGCTCTGGTCCGGGTTGGTCTCAAACGCCACGTTCAGCAAAGACGAGCTGGAGTCGCCCTTCGAGGTGATGAGGGACGGTACTGCCCCCTGCTGTTGTAAACCTGTCACGTACCACTGCTGGAGAGCCGCCTCTAACCTGAGGAGACGAGTTTAGAGATTGTAGTGTGAATACATGATGATAATGACCACATCTGCAAATAGTAACTAAATATTTTACTAAATCAAATTAGAGACAAGAGGTCCATAATATTTTAAAATTAAAATTAAAAATATGAAACTGGGAAGTGAAGTTATAATGTTGACCTGTGAAAAACAATTGATTTCTAAAATTTTACATTCATTTTTTTTACATTTGATTCTTTTTAAAGGTGCTGTATGTGATTTTCGCTCTGGGCTCAGAGACTCTTGAAAAGTGTTTCTAAACTCATGGAGGTGAATATTCATGATGATGGGACTGCATTAGGAAAGTGAGAGATACATGGGACTGATTTAAAGACTTTAACGTCAACTAGTCCTGTTTTTCACTTTCAAAACTTTAAAAATCAGGTACAGCTCCTTTAATTGTTTTATTATTATTATTATTTTATTTATTATTATTTCATATTCATTTTTTTAATCTTTGGATCATCTTATCAAATTTCAAGTCATATATATATATATATATATATATATATATATATATATATATATATATATATATATATATATATATATATATAAACTTTTTTCTTTTTCTTTTTTCTCAAGTTCACAATTTTTAGCCTGTAGGACTGGGCCTGAACTTTGGTTCCTGGTCTGGACTTAGTTTGGCTGGGATTTTGTCTTAATAAAAAAGTCTAAAAATGAAAAAAAAAAAAAAACTAAATTAAATTTGAAACCAGAAAATAAATAAATAGGGTTTTGAATGTTAACTTTTATAAATTAATTCATTATTTTTCACAGTTCAACATTAAAACTTGATTTCCCAGTTTCTCTTTTTATGAACCTCTTTCGGCTCCATAAAAATCTCCATGAATAAAACACCAAGAACATATAACTTGTAAATTCAGTGGTGTAACGGTCTCACCTGACGGCCTGAGCGCCCGGCCTCTGCGAGATCTTCGTGCTCAGGTTAATGATCTGGACTTTGAGGATTTCAGGAACATCGGGCTTTTCTCTGATGGTCACCGAGGTCCGCAGCAGCTGGAACTGCACCACAATCGCCACGTACTGCAGGAAGACAAACACAAACAAACATTAAACACAAGTATAAAGGACAATCTCTGACTAAAGCGGACGCACCTCTTTGGGCAGGGTCAGGTTGTGGGAGCTGCCGCTGTATCCGATGGCTGTGTAGAGCTTCTGCTTCTCCTCCGCCGTCATGATGTCGTCCAAACCAGACCCTGAAGTCAGATTTGTTCATTTTGTGAGCTGGTTTCTTTGAGAGTTTATACTTGATTTAAGGCGAGACACTATAGGAAAAATATCGGCTTTCTAGGGCTGTAGTCGACTAAAGAAATCCTTGGTCGACTAAAGACCTGCCCCATTGACCAATTTGTTGATAAAGTGTGGCAAAAATATATCAAAACTATTCGTGTGTTCTGTCTTTGTAGTAATTCTGTTGTCATTACTGCCCCTAGTGGTCATGATTATATATTTAGTTGACAATATTGCCCCTAGTGGTCATTCTGGTTACAGTGACCCCTCGTTTATCGCGGGAGTTGCGTTCCAAAAATAACACGCGAAAAGTGAAATCCGTGAAGTAGTCACAGCTTTATTTTGTATTATTTTACAATGCAATACTGAACTATGGAATTAAACCAAAAATCAAAACCTGTTTTAAAGCCCAAAATATGTTTAAAACAATCATTTTAATATAGTAATACAAGGTTGTAAACATTGTCACTGGTGTATTTCACAGTCTGTGCCTCTTGGTCCTGACTCCGCCCCCTGTAGCGTCTGTTTCTACTGAAGACGCACGAGAAGAACAGTGTTATGGGGAGTTGTTAGCGCTCTTTCTTTTTCTGAGCAAGAAGATTTCTATAAACGGATATGCCACCTTCGATTATATTTGAGAACTAGACAACAGTAAAGCCCCTGAGCCAATCAGGATTCAGAGCACAATGCACTGTAAAAATATCCGCACTGTAAAAAAAATCTGTGAAGCAGCGAAGCCGTGAAAGATGAAACGCGATATAGCGAGGGATCCCTGTATATGTTTAGTTCTGGCAGCCATAGAGCACATGAGTGTGTCCACAATCCGTTTACATTCGTGACAATCCTTTGAAATATGGCATCGGCTGTAAGTTTATTTGATTCATCTTTATGTTTAACATATGTTTATTGTTGTATTGTATCATAGTTTTGTATTCTGTTTTATTTGTAGTTTTCAATAAAAGGGGACACAATAAAAGAAGGAAGACAAGCTCGTAAACAGGATTAAATAAACAAAATGTAAATGAATAGTTTTGAGTTAGAGTAAATTCTTTAAGACGACAAGATGAGTATTCTTAACTTATTTAGAGTGGACAAAGCTAAATTCAACTCCAGCTATGTTTTTGATGAGGAAACGACGTTAAAACACGTTTGAAAACTTTTAAAAAAGGTAAATTTTGCATATCTTCCATTCCATTTATTTATTTTTTTTGAGCAACATACAAATTCTACCACATTTACTGCTGTGGTGCGTTCATGCTCAAAATGGAGCAGGAAGAAGTGTGAACTTATAAACTCCTGCCCCTCATTTCATTTCATCAAGTGTTGACAGCCTTGATACGACAGCGTTAATATTTGACATCAATCCTAAGCATTACATGACAATATGTATATTGACAATATACATGAGAATGTTTTACAATCATAGTATCGTAGATGATCTGCTAAATGTAGCTGTAGCTTTGGCTATATTTGATTATTTAATAGTTTGCGTGTTATTCACAAAAAAAAAATAATGACAATATTGTAATGAGTTATTTAACCATATCAGATTAAAATATTTTTAACTTTTACTCAACCTTCTTCTGCATATTTTTTAAATAAGTTATATTTGTACCGCTTTTTGAAGCAGTGTATACTTGGGTAGTTCTTTGTTTCCTCATTTAAACTGTTCCATAGATCAACTCCGCATCTTGAGACGCACATTGTTTTGGTTGCTGTGCAGTAAAATAATTTCTTGAAGTTGAACTGATTCCTCAGATTATAATTTCCTTCTCTGTCACTGAACATGATTTGAATATTTTCTGGTAGTTGTTTATGTCTGGCTTTATAAATAGTTAGTCGTGTTTTAAATGTAACTAAATCCTCAAACTTTAATATTTTGGATTTGAGGAACAGTATATTTGTATGGTCTTTGCAGTTGATGGGGGAACCTGGAGGATGACATTCCCACAGAGAGGCCCCTGAATCAAACCTGGGAGTGTTTTGTAGTGAGGCATGAGCACTTACCCTCAGTCTCTTTGCTTTCCTCCTGCTCCTGTTCGTCTTTTTTGCCCTTTTTCCCGAACCATCCCCCAAACCAGCCTCCGCCCTGTTTCTGCCCCGAGGACTTCTTCGCCACCAACTTCTGTCCTGAACGGATCACCTGCCAAATAGAAATGTAACTTAAATAGGGCAACAAAAAGAAAGGAAAAATATTCTGCATTTTTCATATTGTTATTAGCCTTAAACATGCTTTTGAGAGCCTTACATTTGTCATCTCATGTTTTAAAACAAAACAAAAAGTTTCACCAGCGCAATATACAATCTAGTGAAGTTAGCGCTGAAAAGACGTTATGATGTGGATTTGCTGCGGCAGTTATCGTGTTTAGAGGCAGAAATGCTCAGAACGAGTTTAGCGATGATTCAAGGACTAAAAACAGTGGAACATTTTCGGATAAATGACGTATGAAGTCTGAAAATACGTCCGAAAATCCCGGAAGTTCAGCAGGAAGTGTGTTTGACGCTCTAAGGGAAGAGGATTTTCTATTAAACATTCCTCAAAACGGCGTGAATGCAACTGAACGCTACTTCAGGTGTGTTTTTGATGAGAGAACTTTGTTAGAACAGGGTTTAAAACTCAAAAAGTCACTGTAGCAGAATATGTGTGCTTTAAGAGTGGAAAAGTCAAAAGATTACTGTACATTGAGACTTTTAAACACATTATCCCCCAAATAAATGTAGAAATATGATGACTGGAGGCTTCTAGATTCTGAATATTAAGTGTAGGGAATCCAAAATAGTTTGCTCTTTTTAGACATTTAGAATTTGAGGAGAAATATAATGCATTTTTTGTTTTGTTGTTAGCCTTTAAACATCCTCTTGAGTTTGGTATCTCATGTTTTAGAAAGAAATACATAAAATAACAAAAACAAAATGAAGATCTGTAGCGCTACTGTTTCCCACAGCAATAACTGAGTTTGGCGCCATCTACTGGCTGCATAGCGCTTACACAAGCTAAATATTCCCCTTATTCCTGAAGTTCCCGTACGCGCCGCCGTCTTGTTTCCGTTGTAGTTCACACGGAGCAGACGAGCTCAACAGAAAATAAGTTCTACTCGACTAAAAATACGTTTTCAGGAAATCGTTGCGTTGTGACTTGTTGTTGCTCGTGTTCATTAAACATTTTACACAAATCAATCTACTTTATGTAACATTTTAGCGACGAGACTTTTCCCTCGTTCATCATTAGCTTTAACGGAGTTCTCGTCAAATGGAAGTGCGTTTACAACAAAAGTGCGTATCTGTGGCAAACAGAGGCAAAAGTAGGCGGGGCAGAATAAGGTGAATAACAAACTCGAGAGTTCTCCGAGAAATGCTAATGTAGCCCAGCAGTTGTAATTATCATGATTTGAGGCAGAAACGCTCAGAACGAGTCTGACCAGGATTTATGGTCTAAAAACAGTATAAAATTCTCGGAGCCACGTCACTTATTGAAGAAAACACTCCAAGGGGACAGGATTTTCTAACCAGGATTCATCAAACTAGCGTAAATGAAGCTAAATGCAACTCCAGGTTTGTTTTTGGTGACTGAACATTGTTAGAACTTCGTTAAAAAGTAAAAAAAAAAAGTAATTATAGCATGATATGTGTCCTTTAACAGTCCCCACAGTCTTTTTATGCATTTTAGAGTCTATAGTCCAGAGAACGATTAATATTATTCAAATTAAACTACGATAATTTCAGTCGATTAAACAAAAATATGATGTTTTGTATTATCTCAAGTATAAAACTCACCTCCACTTTAGCTTGCTGGCGAATCAAAGTTATGCTGAAGACATCCATGACTTTTTCCAAATCCTGATGTTAAAAAAAAAAGTATAAAGTTGTAAAGACGTAGGATGAGTCTGGAGAAACGCTGTCCCTGGGTTTCAGACCTGGATGCTTTGCTCCGTGTCTGGGCTGGTCTTGCTGGGGTTCAGGAGTTTGGTCTTGTACACGTTCTTGTAGGCTTTCATGGTTTCTCGGTGCTGCCTGATGATGGACCACGACCACATTTTCCCGCGGCGTCTGACATGGACCTCCATGATGCTGTTGAAGGCGTATCTCCACCTGCAGGGGGCGCACGGCATCAAAATGTGGACAAAACTTGGGGTAAAACTCGGACATAAACCATTAACTAGACGAAAACCCTAACCCAAAAAACGCTTTACATTAAGGTTCCCTGTTAAACTATTCACTTTATTCCTGAAGTTGTCTTACGCGCCGCCGTCTTGTTTCCGTTGTAGTTCACACGGAGCAGACGAGCTCAACAGAAAATAAGTTCTACTCGACTAAAAAGACGTTTTCAGGAAATCGTTGCGTTGTGACTTGTTGTTGCTCGTGTTCATTAAACATTTTACACAAATCAATCTACTTTATGTAACATTTTAGCGGCGAGACTTTTCCCTCGTTCGTCATTAGCTTTAACGGAGTTCTCGTCAAACAGAAGTGCGTTTACAACAAAAGTGCAAAAAACAGCAAAAGTGGGCGGGGCAGAATAAGGTCAGTAAGAGCTTCTAAACCAGTGTTTGCCAACCAGGGGTACAGGGACCTGAAAGGGTACTTGAGGAATTGGAATTGAACACTTGGAATGGTTTCAGGTTTTCAATAAAAATCAAATTTACTTTTATCTGTAAAAAAAACTGATTAGTTGCGACTTTAGCATCTCTTTGGAGTATCTTGGACTATAAATATAATTAAAACAATACATATAATAGTAATAATTGACTATATTTGACTAGTAAACCCATTTATTTGTCTGAAACTCAACTCTGAGTGTGAGACAAAACTTAGGGAGTTGGGAACCACTGTTATAAATGTTAATAAGCCAATTACAAACATATACATGGTTTATTAACACACTGTTTTGTCTTGAGTTCCACCTAAGTTTTGTCTCACACTCAGAGTACCCCTTAATTTTTCAGGCAAATAAATGGGTTCACTAGTCAAATATAGTCAATTATTACTATTATATATCAAATAATGAATGAATTAGAGTCCGTTTTTAGTCCAAAAGCACACATTTAAAAATTACACTAAAATTGAGGCTCATTTTAGTCACACATTTTAGGAAAAACAGGTCAGAGTGGCAGGTGTTTAAAACAATGCCCTTTAAATAAATAAATAGTGGTTATTAATGCCATATTTTACTATTGTTTCTAACCAAGATTCAAATTGAGTACTAATCAACATTCAAGCTAATCAGAAAACTAGACAATTTATAAAAAGTAAAAAAATTAATTAATAAATAATAATAATCACATAAACAGGAAGTTTGACCTTTCCTGAAGAAGAAGTAATAGACAATTTGGTAACACGTTTATTATAATTATGGTATTGAATATCGTGTCGTTTTTAGTAACAAAACCCAATTTTATTAGTGACAACACAAATCGAGAGTGGATGAAAATGACGATAGTCGGAGCAATGGCTCAGAGAATAAAGATTATTCAAAAATGCATCACTCTACATTCAACTTTGAGGTCAAATGAGAAAAAAAGAATTATAACATAGTTAAAAGTCGATTTCGCATAATATGTCACCTTTAATGTGTTGCCGGGTAAAATATATATTAAATAAGATGATAAATCATTTATGTAAAGTAAAAAAGTACTGACCAAACGGCAGCATTTGTGTGGACCGGGACGTCAGGCCTGAACTTTCTGTACGGAGCATTTTTTACCATAGAATCGATGGACTCCAGCACATCCACCATGGCCAGGTACTAGAATAAAAGAAGAATCCACAGCGTTTAATGAACTTCGAGAAAAATGTTACGGGCTTTCTGCACCTGGCCAGTCTGTAACCTTCATTTGAACACGTTCTGGTGAAAAGAATCATGATTCTGATTGATAAAAGTGCCGTTTTACCTGCGGTTTGCTCATTTCTATTGCGATGTTCTGGACCTCCAGCTGCAGCTGAGCTTTGGGCGTCTTCAGCTCCACTTCGGCGTTCGGGTTGATGCACATTTTAGCCGAGGCAAAGATCGGCTTAAAAACTACAAACGCAGAAAACAATTGAGAAAAACATCCAAAGACATTCAAACAAACTTGCGTTGTTAGACTCACTGTACTCATAGTAAGGCTGCTCCTTTGTTTTCGTGCTGATTCCAGATTTCAGCAGATCCTAAGAATTTTAAAGCAGATTTATATATATATTAATAAAAAGCAAAACGAACTCACAATTAAAGCTGTGCGACGCGGCAAAAAATTATTATCACGATGTTGTTGGTGCCAGATCATGATTTCGATTTATCACGATTCATGTTCACTTTGTATTTTTCTATTGCCTATAATTGAGCTGCACCATTTAGAAAAAATATCTGATTGCGATTAGATTTGCGATTTATGTTTTAATAATAGGATTGAGTTAAAATTCGCATTTTAAACACAATTTTGTCGCTTTTAGTTGCATTTTTGTCACGTTCAGTTGTGTTTGTCGTATTTAAACGCGTCTTTGTCACTTTTAGTCATGTCTTTGTTGTTTTTACTCTTGTTTTTAGCTGCATTTTTGTCGTTTTTAGTCATGTTTTTGTCACTTTTAGTCATGTCTTTGTTGTTTTTACTCTTGTTTTTAGCTGCATTTTTGTCGTTTTTAGTCATGTTTTTGTCACTTTTAGTCATGTCTTTGTTTTTACTCTTGTTTTTGTCATTTTTAGCTGCATTTTTGTCGTTTTTATTCATGTTTTTGTCACTTTTAGTCATGTCTTTGTTGTTTTTATTCTTGTTTTTGTCATTTTTAGCTGCATTTTTGTCGTTTTTAGTCATGTTTTTGTCACTTTTAGTCATGTCTTTGTTGTTTTTACTCTTGTTTTTAGCTGCATTTTTGTCGTTTTTAGTCATGTTTTTGTCACTTTTAGTCATGTCTTTGTTGTTTTTACTCTTGTTTTTGTCATTTTTAGCTGCATTTTTGTCGTTTTTAGTCATGTTTTTGTCACTTTTAGTCATGTCTTTTTTGTATTTACTCTTGTTTTTGTCATTTTATAGTTGCATTTTTGTCATTTTTAGTCACGTTTTTGTCACTTTTCGTCATGTTTTTCTTGCTTATAGTCACGTTTTGGTGCACTGAGTCATGTTTATTGTTTGAAGGCGCGTTTTTTATCGCTTTTGCTCGCGCTTTTGTCGCTTGTTTCAGAACATGTTTGTACAAATCCAAACTACAGTGTTATGTACATTTTTTATCCAAACCAAATTTTGTTGTTTGTTGCACTTAAAACATTGCAGTCTTTACGATTTGCTAATTGCATCCATTTTGTGTCGATTTCGTTGACTTGTGCAGCTCTACATAAATAAAGTCATCTGCTCAGAGGCTTCAGAGACTAAACAACAGGAGAAAAAGTGTGGGATTAAACAGAGAAACAGTGCGACGATTTGACAAAAATAGCAGATTATCACAGGGACCAGCTCACGATTCGCCCAGCTCTACTCACAATGATGTCCTCCCATGAGCCTTTGTAAAACATGACACTGGGGACATTCCAGTAAGCGCAGAGACACTCCAGACTCCCCAGCTGTGGAAAAATAAAGACGTTTTAAAGTGCCCCTGACAGGTTGGACAGCTCATTTGACAAAAACATAGTTAAGATAAATATATTTCAGTGTTTGCTAAAATACTGTTCAAATTTTATCCCAATTAAGCAAATTTTCAGGTTTTTAATTTCACTTCCTGGTTGTAAATGATGGCATCACACCAGGAAATTAGAAAGTACATTGGGCAAAAACTGATCTAATGAGATTTTTTTTTATTTGACAAATAAAAAATCGTTTTAATGGGATTGAACAGGTACGTGTACCACCCAGAGGGGGAGACCACGACCGTGCGTTAAAAAGACGCAAAGTGTACAGTGATCCCTCGTTTATCGCAGGAGTTGCGTTCCAAAAATAACACGCGAAAAGTGAAATCCGTGAGGTAGTCACAGCTTTATTTTTTATTATTTTACAATGCAATACTGAACTATGGAATGAAACCAAAAATCAAAACCTGTTTTAAAGCCCAAAATTTGTTTAAAACAATAATTTTAATATAGTAATACAAGGTTGTAAACATTGTCACTGGTGTATTTCACAGTCTGTGCCTCTTGGTCCTGACTCCGCCCCCTGTAGCCTCTGTTTCTACTAAAGGCGCAGGAGAAGAACAGTGTTATGTGTAGTTGTTGGCGCTCTTTTTATAAACGGATATGCCACCTTTGATTATATTTGAGAACTGCAATGAACGACTCATCAAAGGGTCCCGTTCTTGTGCGTGCGCTGAAGTTCAGTGGATGCACTGTAAAAATATCCGCACTGTAAAAAAAAATCAGTGAAGCAGCAAAGCCGTGAAAGATGAAACGCGATATAGCGAGGGATCACTGTATTGGATTTTCACTCTACAAACGCTCAACCCGAGAGGCTTAAACGATGAACAATTATTTAATGTAATGCTATGATGTTTGGGGAAGAAAACACAATTGTCTGTGGTTATCCCCTCTCCCCTCTCTCCACACAAACTGTGACACACTATTTCTTCTTTGACTTTCTTGAAAAATTATTGAGTTTGATTACTGCTATTTTTAAAAATATATATGCATAATATCATTAAAATTATTGTAATTATTATTAATGTAGTTTTATGTATAATGTGATGATGGAACAAGACTTATACACTTATAATTGTGGTTAAATTGTGATTGGGTCTGGTCCACCTTTGTGATTGGTTGATTTGATTTTGGGGGGCAGTCCCTTAACTAATAAAAAGGGAGAGGAAGGGGCTGTCCTCATACCTGAAGAAGGTCAGAGGGACCGAAACGTTGTACAAATAAATTCATGAAGAGTGAGACAGTGTGCGGGAGTGAACACCTTTATTTTGTTGAATCAATGTTTAAAGGGTCAAAAAAGTAGTTTCATTTGCGTAAATGATGCATAACCTTTGTCTCCCCAGTGTGATGTCATCAATATGTTTACTTCCTGTAATTTTGAACAGATTTTTCTATTTTTCTCTACAAACGGCGACTTGATTGGTGTAAAACTATAATTTATATTTACAACAGGTATTAAAACAACAAAAAAAGTCAGAATTACAAAATGTTAAAAACCTGTCATATGCACTTTAAGTTTAAAAATAAGAAAATGTGTTTGCGGTTTTATATTTGCTTTTGGAATTGCAAATAAGACGTACCTTGTAGATGATCTTGGCCGCCTCGTTCAAGATGCACGCTTTCCAGTTTTCATCCGTCGTCTGAAAACACGAACAGAAAATATCATGATTTCAGAAATATTCACTCTCAATTAGTCATTAATGAAAACTCAATCCTTTTACTTTATAGTGTATTTCTTTTTGTGTTTATTATTTTTGTATTTATTTGTATTTCTTATTATATTTACTGATTAACTTTTTTTTGCTATAAACTATTCCTTCAGTCTTTGTTAAGGCAAAATAAGGTGTAGTTATTATAAAGTGGTACCAGTTGTACAAACTTGAAAGTTGTAAAAATGTACTTTAAGAGTAAAAAGTAATTATTTTTGGTTTGGAGAACTATTAAAGCATCTAATTGTAATTTTGATTTTATATATTCTTTTTTTCTCTTCAGAGGTTTTTTGTTTGCTCAAAAGGGAAGTAGAAAAAAAAAGAAGTGCTTAAAATAAACCCCTCAGCCTTTTCTGAAGAAAACATACTTTTACTTTTCAGTCCAGTTCAAAAATGCAGTGAAGAAAGCACAGATACAGCTCTGAAATGTAGTGAAGTAAAAGTAAAAAGCATCTACTATAAAATGTACTTAAGTAAAGCACAGATAGTTAAACAATTTACTAAAGTACAGTAAATTTACTTTTGTTCTTTGTTATTGTTATTTGTCTGAACATTCCTCCTTCTGATGGTTGTGTCATACCAGACTCATAAATGTGTAGAAGTTTATTTAGAGCACGACAACAGATTCTGACCAGCTTCATTTTGAGAACTTTTGATCATAAAAAAATGAATAAATCTCTGTTTTGAATTGCAACTAGGGCGGCACGCTGTGGGAAATTAGTGCCATATGTGATATTGGTGTCAAGTATTGCAATAACTTTTATTATTATTGCGATATTTTTCCCTCATTTGCAAATATTTTTCTTTTCTTTTCGGGGTATAAAGGATAACTCAACTCTAACTTTAAAATATATTAACTTAGGCACAAATACACACACATTGAAGACCTTTAGAGTGTTAAAACCTGGAGTTGCTTTGTTTTAAAAAATACATTACTGAGGCATTTTAAACATTTCAGACATTTTATTCACCTTCATTTATGTTTGAATGAAATATCGTGGAAAGGGTTTCGGGGGTTGTCATCCGGACGTTTCGACTTTTATCCAAAAGTCCTTTGTCAATCAGAGAGCTGGTATGGGAACTCAGGCTTATATGCTACTCTGAGTAGTGAGAGTCCAACACGGCATGCCTGTTTATTTCAAACCTGGCAACACACTTAAACAGAAACTGGTCCACCCGAAAGACAAGAGGCCGACAGAGAAACAGAGCAATGTAGTTTATTCGATAGAGTGCAGTGAGGACACTTGTAAAGAACGTTACATAGAGAGACCAAACAGCCATTGCACAAAAGGCTGTACCAACACAGAAGAGCGGCCTCCACAGGACCGCAGAGTGCAGTCCATCTGCACCTAAAAGCTACAAATCACTCGTTTGAGGACAGTGAGGTGAAGATATTGAGCAGAGAGAAGAACTGGTTTGAAAGAGGAGTAAAGGAGGCTATTTTTTGTAAAAAGAGAAAATCCTTCTCTAAAGAGGAATGGGGGCTTAAGATTTAATTAAGACAGCCTCCTAACACCTGGGGGCAGGACTCCCAGTACTTAGAGTAGCATATAAGCCTGAGTTCCCATACCAGCTCTCTGATTGACAATGACTTTTGGATAAAAGTCGAAACGTCTCGATCTTCAAACAGCGTCCGGATGACAACCCCTGAAACCCTTTCTACGATGGACCACACCTGGACGAATGAGGGATTACATCGACTTTGAATGAAATAGTGGAAAAAGTTATGAGGATTTTGAAGCAAGAGTTTTAACTAAAAACAATTAAAGGTCCCATAACATGCAAAATCGACTTTTCAGAGGTTTTAACCTTCCTCCAGTGCTATTTGGGCCTCGTATGTTGTGCCCAAAGTGGTTTTTTGATTGATTCCCGCATGTTTTCGCTAGAGAACTGTCTTTTTTGTCCCCCTCGGCTGAGCAGCAGACGGGGGCTCCTCACTAAGATTAAGCCACGCCTCCAGGAAGCGCGCAGCTGCAAGAATAAAAACAGCTAATGCTAATGCTACACAGTAATTACACGATGGATACGACAGATCAAAGAGTTAGCTTGTTATTTACCAAATGGCAACGTCCGTCGTCGTGGTACTGCATGATCGTCAAACTCCAGGTCAGATCCAGGACGTAGGACTCAGCACGACGCACCGTCAGGACGGATAAAAGGTTTATTCCCGTGTTTGTGTATCGCTGTTTACCGGAGCACACGGCGCATGCACCATCTCCGCTCTAGGCTTCGGCACGAGTTGGGCGGGGGATACGCGCGAGTTGGGGAGGCAGCCTGCTCTCTGTTCGGGGGGGGGGGGGGGGGGGTCAGATCTCAGAGTGAGCCGTTTGCTTTTACAAGGAGGGGGGTCACTCCAAGAGATGGGTGTTTTTTGGAAAATGTTATGTTATGGATATTGCACAACGCAAAATTTTATCAACAAAGCCCTTAGAATAGACTGTGTGAAGGGGAAAATAGCAGAATATGGGACCTTTAAACATTAACTTCTTTACTTAGAAAAACTGCACTTTTGGGGGTGAACATTTGAGTCTGATTGGTAAAAACAGTAAAGTACAAACAAGCTCGTGCACACAAGAAACGCAAGATTAATCCATTTAACCATTAGAAATTATCGCGCATCTTTGCCATATGAATATCACGATAACAACACGAACGATAACGATATTTTTTCGATATATTGTGCAGCCCTAATCGCAACGGTCCTTATTTTCCATCGCTCTGAATTCAAACCTTACTGTGTTTAGTGCGTCTCACCTGGAGGCTGAGCTCTGACAGTGTGAATCCCACAGACAGGGGGCGCTCTGGGTCAGACACCTGGAATCAAAAGGAAACCGAGTAAAATGATGATGAAATAAAAGGTCGGATTCACTTTACGCTTCACTTCTTCACTTTTTCTTCACTATTATTCGTCCACTCTAAAATCCAAATCAAGACATTTTAACTAATCTAGAACTAGAATTATTTTCTGAGATATTGCCCGACCCCTAGTGGCTCGTCTGTGTAACTGTTTGACCCCTCAGTGATCTGTGACGTGAACAGAGTGGTGTTTCTTACGTCGTCCTCGTAGCGCAGGTGGATGTTGCTGATCTTCACCTGCAGGTTCTTGATCACCTGAGTGGCCAGTTTCTCTGTAAACGTGTCCTTCTTCTGCTCCTGAGCTTTATCTGTCGATGCCACAAAAACCACACACAGTTAACATATTAATAAGCACACTGTACAAGTTTTATATTCTTATTTTTAACTTTTCTCTCGCTTCTCTCTCGCTTTGAATCTAACACTAAATTGCAGGATTTTATCTACATTTTTCTCTGTTTAAGTAGTTTAATTGTTTTTATTTGTTTGTTTTGTGGTTTTAATGCATCTTTTCCTGTTCTGTGAACCACTTTAAAT